>CM077261.1:417638-477638 GCA_039654775.1 Spinibarbus caldwelli
ATCAAAGAGGGAGTGACCAGGTGAACGAATGTTCATGTTTATGAGATTGTGACAGATATCGAATCACTTTGAAAATATTTATTGTAAAACTGAATCTTTTTAAAGATTTAAATACTCAGATGTGGTATTTCAGTAAATAATTGAGCTGATGATCGTTTATGTGCTGATATTCATCTGTGTGTGTGTCTGTGGTGTTTATCAGGGTTGGTCAGAAGGATGTGGACATTAAGCTCAGTGGTCAGTTTATTAAAGAGCAGCACTGTGTGTTTTACAGCTACATCAACCAGAACGGAGGAGGTAAGTGTGTGTGTGTGTGTGTGTATTGTATAGTATTGCGATGCCAAACCGATGCCACAGTATTTTCCCGATGGTCTACTGTGATTTGGATAAAACGCATAAATGTAAATGTGATTTGAGTCCAGAAACTGCAGATGGAGCTCCACAGAACGAAACACAAACATGAACTTGATTTAATTTGATAGCATCTTCTAAAGCAAAAAACACAGAGACTTACTTTTGGTAATATTCCAGTATTCACTATAAAAACAATAACATCATCTACAGCGTTCTGGAGAACAGATTGATGGACTATAGTAGGGTTCCTCAATTAGTTTTTGCCGAGGGCCCGAATTCTGCCAGCAATACTATGCCATATATATATATATATATATAATTCTTATTATTACAACTATTATATTGTTGTTTTTGTTAAAATAGTCACAAGATAGTCACAAGATAAATATTAAGTTTTTTTCCCCCAGTAGTCTGTTTTATTCAAACAATTATGAACATTTTTGCATTTTGATACAGAAAACTTAAGAACTTTACCTGCTGAATATTAAAAACAAAAGAACAAACAAAAAATCATGCAATGCAGGTCAACTGTTCCTGCTCATCTAGATCTCTTCTCTCCACTTTCCCTAATTGCAGATTCAATTATTAGATCTATTAGCATTAATATTTTTATACTTAGATTTTTTGAGAGGCTCAAACTGTAAAACCGTGTCCCAACCGGACTTGACACAACGCAATAAAAAGTATCTTTTCCATGTAGTTTTTGTCCTAACCACCCGCAACACGTGACAAGCAACACGGGATTCTATTTTAGAAATGGTTTTTATTTTCTGCGACGTCACGGCTGAAACAAGATACAAATATAACAGTGATAATCTCAGGTAATGATTGTGTGCTTTATTCAATGTTAAATGTGTCTAATGTGAGTTTGAATATTATTTTGCGTGATCTTTATAGCCATACTAAAGCAACAATAGATATTTTACCTCAACACAGAGATGGAAGACTTCTATTTCTATCCAAATTCCTTTTTTTCTGCTTTGAATTTTTTCTAGACTTCTTTAATAGTTAATTAAATTTAATAGTTAATGATCAAATGGATGTCTAATCTATGAAATTCATAATGATTAATGATTAAAATGTATAAAATAATAATCCCTTATGTGTTCTATTTTCCAGAAATTCTGTGTTAATTTTTCTGCTTTCTGTGTTTTATGGTTTCCTACAGATTATCAGAAATGGTGGTCAAATAATACATGAAACGTTGACATTATAAATTTATTAAATTTTTAATAATAATAGTGCCGTATGAAATGTGTTTTATTTTCTGTGTTGTTGAAAGTTTTAATTGTTCAGGATTCTGTTTTATGATTTAATTCATATTTTATTAAAAACACTTGTAATCAAATGAAGACATAAAACGTCAACAGTTTAGTTAATATTTTAAAATGTAATCAAATATTTAAACAATTCCTTTCATTGTTTTTGGCAAACATAGTGCTGCACAACAGCAAATTGTCTGATATTCCTCAAAAATATATTTTTTAACAAACTGTATTATTTATATTTCTGTACTTTGAGAAGTATATTTTACTGTGCAATAGTAATATATTTCAGTCATAATTTCTGAACTTTATTGATGGTTTGTAGTGCAGATCTTTGAGTTTCTGTGTTTCTGCTGATAGTTATTCTCAAAGTAAATGATGAAATGCCGGTAAAGTGAGTCTCAGATAAAGTTTATACGCTCATATATTGAGACGAGCGTCACGTGTGCTTCAGCAAACTGACACACGCAACATGCAGACTTTGTGTTTCATAGCAGTTTAATATTGGCATATTGCCATTTGATTAAGCCCTACTTTTGATTTTTTTTTCATCCAAAAATTGACAGATTTTGTAACATTCCACAGTAAATTCCCTTTTTATGGCTGGATTTTGTGATTCTGTACACGTCATAGATCAATCATAGGGCCCTACTGACGACACCGCATTTAGATGTGTGTGTGTGTGTGTGTGTGTGTGTGTGTGTGTGTGTGTCAGTAACACACACTCATGTACTGTGCTGGTTTTCTCTCTGTCGGTGGAACAGTTGCTGGATTTGACACAGGTATCATCTGTAAATCATTCACAAGCTCCTTCATCTGTCCTTCCTCAGCACTCATCCTCCTCCTCCTCACAGTCTTATACCTTTATACATGCCATGTATTTTCCTATTTCACCACATTCAAACAGTCTGTGTGTTGTCTGTGAGTTTTCTCTGTTCATGTGCTTCATTGGCATGATGTGAATCTGTACATTTGTACTGACAAATTCAGTAGCAGAGGTGTCTTTCATCACACCAAACTCTTTTAAAATCACAGTATATATGATGTAATTTGCATGTAAATCAATCCCTGAGCAGTGAAAGCTGCTCCATCTCATTTCATTATTTCCTGTTTGTTTTAAACTTGATCAACACAAAGTGAAAATCAGATGATGCATAAGTGCAGTTTGAGCCGGTGTGGGCGGGGCCTGCAGGAGGCGGAGTCTTCTTCAATCAGCCGTGAGCTCCAGGGAGCCCCGCCCTCCTCATTAGCATACCATATGCACCATAATGACATCACTTCCTGTGTGTCCGCAGTGGATGTGACTCTGGAGCCGCTGGAGGGAGCGGAGACGTACGTGAACGGGAAGCAGATCAGCGAGTGCGTGCTGCTCAGACAGGGTGAGTGTGTTCGAATGAACGCAAATCTGTCATCCTCCTGATCACGTGACCCTGAGCTCGACCTCTCGCGACGCAGGCAACCGCATCGTGATGGGCAAGAACCATGTGTTCCGGTTCAACCACCCAGAGCAGGCGCGTCTGGAGCGCGAGCGCAGCAGCTGTGTGGAGCAGCAGGGCGAGCCGGCCGACTGGAACTATGCTCAGAGAGAACTGCTGGAAAAACAGGGCATCGACATCAAACTGGAGATGGAGAGGAGGTGATACACACACACACACACACACACACACACACACACACCTCAACACACATACACACACACACACACACACACACACACCTCAACACACTCTCACACACACACACACACACACACACACACACACATATATGATAAATAATAACTTATCAAAATAATTTAAAAAGCATTTTAACTTTGCATTTTAATTTCACATTTAAAATTTAGCATTTTGTTCTTTAACATTTGCATTAATTTTCATAGAAATATTTGCAGTTATTTTGCATTTTAAAGTTCACACTTCCACGTGTGTCTGTCTCAGGTTACAGGACGTGGAGATTCAGTATCGGAGAGAGAAAGAGGAAGCAGATCTACTGCTGGAGCAACAGAGACTGGTGAGACACACACACACACACACACACACACACACAGACCTATTAAAAAGTACAAGATTAACACACACACTAGCTTTAAAACTTTGGGGTCTGTAAAAGTTTTAAATGTTTCTGAAAGAAGACTCTTCTGCTCACCATGTCTGCATTTATTTGATCAAAAATACAGTAAAAATTGTGAAATATTATTACAGTTTAAAATATCTGTTTTCTATGTGAATATCTGTTACACTGTAATTTATTCCTGTGATCAAAGCTGAATTTTCAGCATCATTACTCCAGTCTTCAGTGTCACATGATCCTTCAGAAATCATTCTAATATGCTGATTTACTGCTCAAGAAACATTTCTGATTATTATCAATGATGAAAACAGTTGTGCTGCCCAATATTTTTGTGGAAACCATCATACATGTGATTTTTCAGGATTCACAGATGAATAGAAAGTTCAAAAGAACATCATTTATTTGAAATAGAAATCTTTTGTAACATTATAAATGTCGTTTACTGGCACTTTTGATCAATTTTATGCATCTTTGATGTGTAAAAGTATTAAAAAATGAATGACCCCAAACTTTTGAACGGTAGAGTATATCAGTACAAAACTTTTCCAGCAGTGTTACATGATAGAGGTCTGTTAACTGTGAGTTACACTATTACATTTGTGTCTGTGTGTGTGTGTGTGTGTGTGTGTGTGTTCAGTACGCAGATTCAGACAGTGGAGATGATTCTGACAAACGCTCATGTGAAGAGAGCTGGAGACTCATTTCATCCCTGAGAGAGAAACTACCAGCTAACAAGGTATCAGTAAAGCAGAGACATTTCAAAATAAGAGTCCTGGTGTATTTTGGGCTTGTTTATAATTAAAACTCCTGCAAGGTCCATTAAAACATTTTTTTCTTTTTGGTTATTATTGGTATTTTGGTCACACACAGGGTGTCCGCGGGTCCTTAAAAAGTCTTAAAATGTCTTAAATAACGTTTTCCTAATAAAAGGCCTTAAAAAGTCTTAAAATGTCTTAAATTCAGATTCGATGGGTCTTAAATTTTTGATCACGTTACCGATAAAACATATTTATTCTGACGACAGACCGAAGATTTTTTTCTCCCCCCGCGGTAGTTACTGCGTCATCAGACAGAATGATTCTTCTGCTTTTATTACATTCAGCGTAAACAGCGATTGATTATGGATAGTGTATTTCTGGTATCAAGGTCGCGCTGTTTAGGCTCTCTGTGGCTGTCTGTCTCTTTCCAAGACTTCAAAACAACAGCACACATGAAGAAATTCAAAAGAAACACGCTGAGGTAAAAATTCAAAATGCTTATTTATTCATAACATGATATAGTTAAGTAGCATACCATGACAAGGGAGCTATTTTGCGGAATATTCTTATGATTGCAAATGATTTTAGTTCAATAAACATGTAGGCTAGTTAAGTAGTCTAAGTTACTTACATTTCAGACACAGTATTTACTGTTTTGTCCTATTTCACCAACGAAAATAGTTCCAAACAAAGATCGCAGCAAAAGTATTGCACAATCTCCAAGCTAACAGTTACACTCGGCGGTGTTTGTTACTGAATGATTCAGCGTTTTGAACGAATCGGTTGAATGACTCAATGACTCACTTTTTAAGTGATTTTCCGCCATCTATTGGTGGTTTAGTATTTTGAAAAGTATGCACCCCCCCAACATTTTATATATTCATAAATGTTTTTAAAACATTAATTTCATAACATTATTTTTTGCAGTTGTAATTTTGCAGTGTAAATTATTTAATATGACTGGTAACAGCCCTATAGTGTATATTGAATTTATTGATAAATTGTAATAATTTGACATGAAAGATGATACATATACATTTTAAAAGGTAAAAAATTAATACAAGTAAATGTAAATAAAATTATGCAGGTTTAAGTATGTAAAAACTGTTGAAATATTGCTTCAGAATAAATTGTTTACATCACCAAAAATCTTGGCGATGCAGTACTTTTGTGAGGATATTTTGTATGGAATATTGTCTGCTGATATGAAAAGTTCACTGTATCTCTTAATAATAAATAGCATTTTTGACGGTGATGATATTTTGTTTTCATTTTACACTAAACACATTAAATATTACATATATGTATGTAATATAATGTGTATTTCTATTACCGGTTTAGGTCTTAAATTTCATATAAGGTGGTATGAAAAAAGTATTAAAAAGTCTTAAATGAAATTATTTATTCACATCTGTAGAAACCCTGCACACAATTACTGTATCTGGCATTTAATTCAATGTAAACTCTCTTCTCGCATATTTTCTCTCTGAGCTGCCTTATCATAAGAAGGAAAGGCTAAAAACATTATTTAACACATTCAGTATATAGATTTTATTAGTATTGGCACAATCTGTTTATTGCCTTTCTTTAAACATATTATCATATCAGCAAAATCCAATATCAATGAACATCTAATTCATATGTACTGATATATTTGTACATAAACCATATACATATCCAATACAATATACATTTCGAATGCAGTTGCTCTGTATTGTGGTTAGGGTTGTGTATCGTTTGAATTTTATCAATTCCAATTCTGATTCTGATTCTGTTTATCAATTCTGATTCTTATCGATTCCCAGTTTCAATTCCAATGTGGTTAAAAAAATGAAATCAAACATTTAGATATCAAACATATTTATTCTGAGTCTCATTTTGCAAAACATGAAAACCATACCTGAATACCATGAACAAAACTCAGCCGACTACGTAAAAACTGGACTCTATTAAGAGCTGTTTGTGTGCAAAATAGAGCTACACCATTCTGGATAAATTTATTTTTTTTTATTTATTTATTTTTATGGAGGTTGTAGTTCTCTCACAATTCTGAAGAAAAATATTAGACAACTAAACAAAATCTCCCAACCCTAATTGTGGTTATATGTGTGCAACATTCTGTTTAATTAATAATCTAAATGACACTAAATAAAACTGTCTGCGGTCCATGAATAAGTTTGGGATTGTATGGGTTAGTTCTGCATGGACATACAGTATTAATTTTATTTGTGCAGATCTTAAATTTGATTTTTAATTCTGCATATACTCTGTAGCAACCTTGATCGCTCTTCACGTGTCATTAGACCGCTTCTAGCACTCATCTCTGTTCCCAGACAGACGTCTTATGTTCCTCCTGTGTGTTTCAGGTTCAGTCCATAGTGAAGCGCTGCGGTTTACCCAGCAGCGGCAAACGGCGCGAGCCGCTCCGTGTCTATCAGATCCCACAGCGCAGACGCATCAGCAAAGACCCCCAGCAGGTGACCATGAGTGACCTGAAGCTGCAGGCGGTGAAGGAGATCTGCTACGAGGTGGCGCTCGGAGACTTCCGGCACTCGCGGCGTGAGATGGAGGCGCTGGCCATCGTCAAGATGAAGGAGCTGTGCCGCATGTACGGCAAACGAGACGCGGCCGAGAAGGAGTCCTGGAGGGAGGTGGCGCAGGACGTGTGGGACACGGTGGGCATCGCAGAGGAGCGGACGCTGGAGAACACAGACACCGCCGCGGCGGACGGACAGAGCGGCAGATCTGGTGTTTACGACCTGAAAGCACACATCGACAAACTGACAGATATTCTACAGGAGGTCAAAGAGCAGAACAACATGAAGGACGAGGAGATCAAAGCCCTCAGAGACCGAATGATGAAGATGGAGAGCATCATACCGGCAGTGCAGCAGGTGCACACACACACTCACACACACACACAAACATTTTATTCTTTTATTTGGATCCAAAAGACAAGCAGCAAAAACAGAATCCAAATACTCTGGGAAGTCGTTTTGCAAGATGACAGGTATACATGGCTAACATACATTCACAAGTTTGTTTGTTTGTTTGTTTGTTTGTTTATATAGCACAATTTAATACAGCTCACGTTGCCCAAAGTGCTTCACAATCACAAGCTAAAAGACACAAGAAGATAGCAAACAATATACACACCCACATTCACTTTAACACACATGAACATTTAAAAAGGCTCCCCATTTGTATTTAAAAGATGTTGTTTTAACGTAGCTTTGAACATGGGTAAGGATTTGGCAGATCGAATAGATAACGAGAGGTCATTCCACAATTTAGGCCCTGCATGAGAAAAAGCTCTGTCACCTCTATGTTTATATTTTGTCCTAATAGCACAAAGCAGATGTTGATTTTCTGATCTCAATGATCTAGAGGGAGTGTAGATTGCCACCATACTGGACAAATACACAGGAGCTAGATTGTGCAAGGCCTTAAAAACAAAAATGAGGATTTTATAAATAATCCTTAATCGTACTGGCAACCACTTCAATGAAATTAATAACGGAGTCACAGATTCATATTTCTTTGCAGACTTGAGCATTTTTGCTGCAGCGTTTTGGATTTTCTGTAGGCGCGTAAGTGCTTGAGCAGTCCTAATATAAGTCCTTATATTTATGACATTTAACACTCAAGGAGAGACAAAACATCTCTGTTTCCATATTGCATACTCCCTATAACAGCTGAAACTGAACAGAATTTTGCAAGTCTTTTTGCTTTCTTTTTTGCAATCCCCCCAACTGCACCCCTCATTCTTATGCACATGGCCTAAACTTCCAAATACTAGGGTAATTAACTTACAATGATAGTTGAGTTGATGGATGGCTTCAACAAATGGCTGATATTTCAGCAGTTTGGAAAGATAGCAGGTATCCAAATACAGATCAAAACAACAGCCATCCTCAATGACAAATACAGAGTTCAAAGTTCATGCAGAATGATCAAGGGAGTGAGGTTTATTGACAAGACTAGAATTAACAGGGCTGATGTGAGAGTCCAAACAGTAGGAAAGGGCAGCCTGCTGGAGAACAGGAGGATGGCCGAAGTCAGACCTGGACAAAGTTTGGCTGGAGAACAAAGGAGATAGAGCAGCACCAGTCAATGAGAACACAGGAGATCAGGCAGCAGCTTGAGCAACCAGGACTTGATATTTTGAGCTGTAGTGAAACCAGTCCAGTCAGATAGCAGGCCTTGAGAACAGCAGCCAGAGGGAATCAGGACACAGAACAGGACCAAACACTAGACATGCGAGACAACACCACAAGAGAAAACAACAAGCAGCAAAAATAATTCCAGGAATCGATAACTGGACTAAAAACTGGCTAAGACAAAAACAAAATAAAAGAAAGAAACCAAACTAAAAGCTAGAGAAAACTAGAGCAAAAATAAAGACAGGAACTAGACTAGAGCAAAATAACAAAGCAAAGAATCCTAAAATTTCAAGAGAACAAAATGCAAAGCTAGACTGACAAGGAGAATAAAATATAACACTACTAATACGACTAGTTGACTGACAAGGAATTCTCTTACACACAAGGAACTAACGCAACGAACCAGCAGAGACTTGAGGGAAAGGGGGACAATATAAATGAGCAGAGCACTTGAGGATCAGGTGGACACAATCAAGTAAACGAGGACTAGACTAGGACTAAACAAGGGGGTGGGGTAACTGGAAACAAGAAGGCAGGGCAAGAGGAGCAGACAGACACAAGACAAACAAGGACAAAATAAACAAAGACAGAACAGACATCTGTTACAGAGACGAGAGACGTGCGGATCCATGTCCGAGCTTTTATTAGGCAGAGACGTGGTCATAACGGGCATGGTTCAAACAGTGGCAAACAGGACTGATTGGTTTTCTCCTGCATCAGTAGCCAATGAGCTCACTGCTCAATATTCAAATACCTGGCTTTTGTTTGTTGTATCAGTTTGGCAGTGCGCTTCAGAACAGCTGAAATCAACATCTAAGATAAGTGAACTCTCTTTTAATCCATATTGCTGTGTATATTTGCGTGGTCTGCCTAATCGAATACAAAATGAGCAACCATAAACAAGTTAAAACTAAGTGTCATGTTAGCAGTTTGCATCGTATGCAGCAGCAAAATATTAAGCATATTAGCAGCAGCATTTAGCATCTGTGTTTATACAACTGGAGCAAAGGCCGTTTAGAACATGTAATCGCTCTGAAGACACGCCTAGTAACAGACACGAAAACAGGTTAAATGAAATAAGCATTCTTGTGTATGCATTTCATCTGGGGTTCACCATATACATCGGCGTAATCTCAATGTTCACTTTCGTTATTTCTAAGGTCAATGTTTTCGTTGTGATGAGTGTGTGCTTGATTTCAGCTGGATGCAGTGTCAGAAGCACGTGCTTATCGCAGTCATGTTGCGGAAGAAGGGAATTAAGAGTTATCGCTTAAGATCACTATCTATGGTTGATGTAGTCCTGAATGAAATGCATCATGGGTCGTGTAGTTCAGAGAAATGTGCTTGTGTGACGTGTGCTCTAGCTGTGCCATGTAGTTCAGAAAGCGGAGAAAGAACGTTGGGCTGCACGATTAATCGTATTTTAATCTCGATAACGATATGCACCTTCCTTGATTAATTAAAAACCATCGTCACGATATTGGCCGGCTTGTTATTTATCCTGAAAATGTGTTTTTAATTTGGCATTTGCGTTATCTTGCATTGCTAACAAACCTTCACTAGCTTCATGCTTGTGGTTGCCAGAAGTGAAGAGGTTAAGTCCCCAAAACAAGCTTTTCTCCTTTAAGGATACACTGATGAAGTGTAGAAAGTAACAGCAGATTAAATAATTTATGACTAAATTATGATATTTTTTATATATATATATATATATTATGATATTTTCTCAGGTGGATGCTGGGGTCTTATCTATTGGATTGCAACGTACGTATATCCATTTTGTGAACATTACGCATAGTGTGCGTCTAATTAGAGTTAAGCCAGTCAGCGTGGTAGTCCAGGCACACATAGATAGTAATACATGTGGTTCACATGGCTCTTCGGATCAACAGCAGTACATATGTCTTGGCGATAGATCTGCTTTGTGGGGGGTGTCTAGTCTGGTCATTTTTATGTGTGTGGATTAGGGCTGCACGATATTGGAAAAAACTCATATTGCGAGATATTTTTTTTCTGTGATTATGAAAAAAAAATAATAAATCACCAGATGACTTGAACAGCTCTATTTGGAAAAAAAAATAATCAATGATTGGGGTGATTTTGTAGGTGAATAAATCAGCATAGAAAATAAGCAAATTACAATCATAGATAAATATATTAGAAAAATGATAAAAATGAAATAAACAGTGCTTTATATTCTTCAGGTAAGTCTAACAGTATTCAGGTACAGAAATTGAATAATCAAATGTAAAATAACACTGCACAGTCTTCACTGTAAATTAAACCTAATAAACCTGTAAAGCTACAAAAGTGATTTTTCTCTGTGTTTTGTTGTTTGATTAACATTCATGACACAGAAAGCCTCAGGAACATTAAACTGCTGTGAACCAGTACTATCCATTTACTTTCTCAATCGTTTACCTTCACCTAAGCCATAAGCAACCGTGTTTACAAGGATACTTGCAGAGACATACATTTTGACATAGTTTCACGCGTATGTGTCATTTCAGACACAAATAGGCACGGAGATAAACAGAATTCAGTGTTCATGTGCATCTGCGTGGCTCTCACTGTGTCTACACCGGACGCGAGCGGTGCGGCACAGCGCAATTCGACTAAATAATAGAACCCATAATCAGTGATGCTGTCTACAGTGGATGCGGCGCGCACGACAAATCCCTGACATTAAACTGATGCCGCGTTCTATTTATGATGTACTGACACAAAGTTCACATGATTTGCAACGGTTGCTTTGTCGCGTCCAGTGCAGACAGCCTCTAGCTCAGGGCTATTCAATTAACTTCATTTGAGGGCCAGATTATCGAATTGAACATTTGAAGGGGGCCAAGGGGGTGGGGGCCATCCCGGTGTTTTTCTGGGGGCCTATAAAATTGGAAATTAAATTTAAATGCATATTCAGCAGTAAAATTAACTAATATTAACATCTATAAAAGATTAAAATGAATGCTGTCTGCCATTCAATTAAAAAAAAAAAAAAATTCTGTAATTAATTAAAAAAATGTGACTAAATGCATTAATATATTTGTTGTCATATTTTCACACTGAACTTCCAAATTAATATAGAAACAACATAAAGATGGTATATTTTAAATGTGTTTAATGGCATCTTCTTACTAGCCTACTACCTATGAAGAAGTATCATTGATATAAATAATGTTACTGTTGTCTCTATTAAATCCATTTCGTCCTTTAATTTTAGACATTAATTATAGCCATTTAATATTACAGTATTACAGTAACTGTAATGTTATGATATTATTTTTTAACATTTAATAGGCTTTGAAAAATATAATAAATTTTTATAAGTGAACTTAAAACAATCTTCACAAACTATAAATTGTATGAATAAGCTATATTGATTATTCTTTATTCAAGCTACAAAAGTTAATCAGCAAGCAGAGCAGTCAAGTGATTTCTCTTTTTCTTTAGTTCATTGATTTACATCAATCACAGACTGCAGCAGGTTTCACTTTAAAAGCAGCGCTGTTTCTTTAATAAAACCTGATGCACATGACGCGGATGTGACACATATCCAATTTTCTCCAAACTCTTTACGGTCGTTTAGGATTTCATAACTGATTTGAGACTGTGTTTATGAGGTAACTCGCCAAAACCACGTATTTTTACTTCATTGTGTGTGGTTTTGTCCATTGAAGCGCTGGCGCGCTTGTCTGAAGAGGCTCAGCTTATGAGTACAGCCAAACGTGCAGATTCTCAAACTATACTTCCTGCTTTGATAAAAATCTTCGTCCAGTGTCAGCGCTATTTCTCGCCAGAAGTTATGACCGATAACACTGCCTTTAAACTTGTTTAAACTAACATTAGAATTGTGGATAACTCATAACTCCCTCACATAAGCGCTTGTCAATGCTGCCATCTATTGATGTTGCGGACTCCGGTAGATTGTTGTTATTGCGTCTCTCCCTTTTATTTTTGTCTGGCCCGGGCCAGTGTTGTTACCTTGTGGACAAACTAATTAGTGCCAGAACAATTCAAGGCGAATGTGCAACCTGCGCACTCTTCCTCGGGTCGGATGAAGATGATTGGCGGGCCGGATTGGGCCCGCGGGCCGCCAGTTGAATAGCTCTGCTCTAGCTATTGCGGCACGACACGAGCCTGTCGCGAAAATGATCAGTATAAATATAACGTAAGTACAGGCTTACTAAACATCGCACATCCTGCGATGTGACTATCATGGATGCGCACATCGCGATATCAATGCTGAAACAATGTATCGTGCAGCCCTAGTATGGATACATGCATGTCCTCTGATGAAACAGTTTATCCTCATATTCAGCGGCATGCATATATTGGCTTGTATTGTATAGTGTTCTGTGTCTCCTGCTTTGTGGGGGGTTATTCATATGTGTTATATGCAGTGTTGGGAATAATTTTCTCATTATTTTAAGTTGGGAATAACGGCGTTATTTTTTTCAGTAACGAGTAATCAAATAAATTACTGTTTCCCCTGTTACAACGCCGTTACCGTTACTGACAATAAAATGCGGCGTTACTATAATTTATTATAATATTATTAGAATTTTATTTTACAGTTCATCTGAATGGATGCGCAGTATAGCTGTATTTGACGTACCGTAAACTCTAGTGTGAAGGCGCACAGCTCGCCGTTGCTTTGTCTCACACGCGGAAAGAAAGATACAGAGCAAGAGAATCTTTCATAACATGCAGAATTGACATGCTACATGTAAACGATATTCTTTGTTGTATTTTCCAGTCAAAATAACTTTCCTTTGGAATTCTTCAGCTTTTAAGAACTGCCGGGTTCTCTGGTAGTGGGCGGAACTAATGCGCAAACGACAATCTCATTGGCTGGCTCTCACCTATTATCGTCCCTGTTTTGATTTCAGCAAATCAATTCGAGCGAACGCAGACTACGTGATTAATATTCATGAACCCAGCAGTTTATTAATCCTTAGCGCGTTTTATATTGTTATTAGTAGTAGAATTCGTAGTAGTTTTGTTATCTTATAAATTTCCCCCCCCTCTTTTTTTTTTTTTTATAGAGACACTAAATGACAAACAACATCTTAAGCACCACCACAAGTCCTAAGTTCAGTCAACATGACAAATATGCATTCATACTTGGTTATTCTAATTACTAAAGTTCTACCATCATATAATGCTAAATTATCATAATATCATATTATAATGCTTGACTGACTGATGCTAAGTGTCAGTGGATAAATAGTGTAGATTAATGTGCAATGTTTTATAATAATAATTTATTCTATTTAGAGTCCATTTCATTAATTTAACATTTAATATTGGGGGCATCCAAGTTATTTGACATTTGAATTTTTATTTATTTATTTTTTTTTTAAAGTAACGCAATAGTTACTTTCCCTGGTAATTAGTTACTTTTATAATGATGTAACTCAGTTACTAACTCAGTTACTATTTTAAAGTAATGTCGCCAACTCTGGTTATATGTGCAGGAGCAGTATTTCCTACATGTTCACAGCAGCATGTTGTGGATGTATTGGCAGTAGCAAGTCTTGGTACTTGCTCTGCCGCAGCAGCGTAGCAGATCTGTTCCGCCAAGACCAAATATATTAATATTGTCATGTACATTACCATGCCAATCCCTCCGAGAGTTGTCATGACAGAACTTTGATCAAAAATCCAACAAGTGGTGTATCAGCAGAAATTAAATGTTCTTCTAACCTGTGATGAAATATCTAAACTAATTTACAAATTTATTTACAGTAGATGACATTTCAAACACTTTCAGTCTTTTTTTTTTTTGTTTGCTTTCGGTTTCATTCTTTTTGTTTGTTTTTCTTTCTTGTATTCTCTTTATTTGTTTCATTATTTCATTTTGTCTCATTTCTTGATTTTCTTTGTTTTTGGTTGTTATTTTTCATTTGTTTCTTATTGTTTTTGTTTGTTCTTTATTTCTTTTTAAGTTTGTTTGGTTTGTTTTTCCTTTTTTTTTTTTTTTCTTTTTTTGTTTTCTATTTTTTCTTGTTTATTTTTTCTTTTTTGTTTTGTTTCATTTTCTTTCTTTTTTCTTTTCTTTTTGCTTGTTTGTTTGTTTGTTTCTTTCTCTTTAAAGCCAATAAACCTTCCGACTTTACGGCTTTTTTTTAACAAGCCTTGTTAACCTTCTGAGATTCTTGACAAACCTTCTAGTTAAAAATTACAGTTGAATTTTGAATTCGGAATTTTGCAATTCTGCAACCTTTTTGTTACATCAATTCAAATTTAAATCAAATTTAGAATTTCAGTTGTAATTTAAAGTCATTCTCAACTCACCTCTGATGGAGTCAGTAATGGATTCCATGATTGTGTTTGTGTAGGATGAAGATGACGAATCAGAGGACCTGCCCGCAAACGGCGACCAGGGGCGGGGCGATGACCGAGATGGGTGTGGCTCTCTGGAGCTCCTCCCTAAGGAGGAGCGAGTGTCGCGGCTAATGGAAGAAGACCCCGCCTTCCGGAGGGGCCGCCTGCGCTGGCTCAAACAGGAGCAGATGCGCCTGCACAACCTGCAGCAGCAGCAGATCACCAAGCGGCTGCGCAGAGGGGGCGGGGCCGGGGGCGGGGCCTCAGAGGGTGTGGTCCACCTTCCTGGTACGGGACGCTTTATTCCCCCTCAGGACTGCAAGCTGAAATTCCCCTTTAAGAGCAACCCGCAGCACCGGCTCTCTTGGGGCCCGAATGCGTCGTTCAATCTGGACGACGTCAAAGATGAACACAACGAGGGACGAGGCCCCGCCCCCTGCGTACCGCTACTTCCTCTACCGTTTCAATTTCCGGTCATTGTTCGCGCATCCTCCCCAAGTCGCCCCTTGCAACCTCGCCAATACAGCAACGGTAGCTACAACGGCAATCCGTTTCCTCAGTGGCGCTACAGACGCAATTCACTGGACGGCTCCACCGTTCCTGGCAATTATTATAGCTATGGGCACAACAACAACAGCTTGCAGCAGATGAACCGCGGGCGCTATCGTCGACAGTCGCCAGGCCCTTGCATGCGCGGGGAGGGGTCATTTGCGCAACCGTACGTCAATCATCAGCGGCCTGCCTTTCAGACTCTACCGCACGCGCTCGCCGATCGAAACCAAAAACCACAGGGCTACGTCACCCCGCCGCGCATGAGACGTCAGTACAGTGCCCCCGACCTGAAGAGTAAAGAAACGCCCATCTGATGCGTGCGTTGTTTTACTGTCGTTCACTTATGATGTCATGAATACAAGCTGTGTTGTTTTGATTGGTTAGTTAACAGTCTCGCGTAGTTAGACTATCAGTAGAAAGAGTTCATTCTGGACAAGATCCGCCCACTTTAGACAGGAAGAGAGCGTTTGAGTGACAGTAAGATCCGTTCACGACAAGAACGATAACTGTGACGATGAAAGTTTAATATTCGTTCTAAAGGTGTGCTCACATTTACTGTAGTTCTGCTAATTTTTTGCAGGTGAAATCAAGTAATTTTAAGAATCTACATGATTGGGAATTTTACGTAAAAGATTTTCATGCGCAGATTTCGCAACTGGTTCAAGTTGGTCACGCAAATTTGCTGTGTTGACCAACAAAAATATGTTTGGATTGAAAGTGATTTCTTGGTTTGTAAGAGACTACGGACCTTTTTTTCAACTGTGAAATTGCGCCAAAAATTCACAAATGTGACCTTGCTTTAAGCAGTGTTTTTTTGTATCACTACACTTTTGATAGTGGACAACAGACTTTTTTAGTTCTGTCAATTTTAAATATATTTTGCTAATGTAATCACTTAATTAGAAGTCCACATCACAACTATAACGATTAGTTTTGTCCATTTTTGCAGGTGAAATCAAGTCGTTTTAATAGGAATCTACGCGATTGGGAATTTTACATAAAAAAATTCCCCACACAGATTTTGGAACTGGTTTAAGTTGCAAATTTGCTGCATTGACCAACAAAAAGCTGCTTGCATTAAAAGTGATTAAGTCAATGGGCCTTTTTTAAGTCTGCAAAATTTCACCAAAAATTCGCAAATGTGACCTTGCTTTAAGCAGTGTTTTATGTATCACTACATTTTTGATAATGGACAACAGACTTCTTTAGTTCGGTAAATTTTGAATATGTTTTGCTAATGTAACCATCACTTAATTAGGAGTCCACATCACAACTATAACGATTAGTTCTGTGCATTTTTGCTGGTGAAAACAAGTCATTTTAATAGGAATCTACGTGATTGGGAATTTTACATGAAAGATTTCCCTGCACAGATTTCACAACTGGTTCAACTTTGTCATGCAAATTTGCCAAGTTAACCAACAAAAATTGTTTGGATTGAAAGTGACTTCTTAGATGGTAAGAGACAATGTACCTTTTTTGTTTGTGAAATTTCACCAAAAATTTGCAAATGTGACCTCGCTTTAAGCAGTGATTTATACATCGCTACACTTTCGATAACGGACAACAGACATTTTTTAGTTTGTTACATTTTGAATGTTTAATTTAACCATCACTTAAGTCCACATCACAAGTATAACGACAGAGGAACGATATCATTGGAATCACTTTCAAGACATTTTTTTTTCCAGTTGATGAACGACAAAAACATTGACAACCAATCAGAATCCATCCTAGCTCAAACATTTAAAGCGACAGACGACAAAACTGCAGCGCTTACAATAACCATAATTTTATCGTCCACTGGTGCGCACGCTAATATAGCTATTGTTATAGTTATCGTTCTTGGTGTGAACGGGTCTTTAGTCTTGTGCACACTGACTCCTGGTCATCCAATCAGATTAGAGCTTGTGGTTTTTGGAAAGCTCTCATTATTTTAAGTGCAATATGCATGTGTGGGCGGCCCGAGACTCGTTAACCCAAACTCTGTTAACGCACAGTGGCCACGTCACTGCTTGCTCTGTGTGTGTTCAAGATCACGTACCTCTCAGCAATGACTCGGCCCAGGATGAGTTGTGCATTAGTTTTGGGTGTTTGTATGTTCAGCCTCAATGTGCCTTAATGAGATGCCAATAACCTCAGAGATTGCTGAACGAAACGAGTGAGTGTGTGTATGATGCTGATGTGTGAGATCTGAGATGCAGGAGGAAGTTTTGATGCCTGATTCATGGATGTGGTTCTTTTGAACCGGTTCTTGCAAATGATTCATTCAACTGATTCAGAACAGAACAACTCAAAACACCTTCAAGTAATGTTCTGGCTTCGGATGCTGCTAGAATCATTTGACTCACTCTTCAGTATTTCATTTTATTTCAGTCTTTCAGCTTTTTTTTTAATCATTAAATTTACACCAAACTCAGCATTGCAGTAATGGTCTTTAGTGTAATAAACTGAGCCAGATGATCAATGTTAAACTACACAAGACTTCATCACACTCGTTTACAGCTCAAATAACGAACATTAACCAGAAATGTTTTAACTGAAAAAACATGACTGAATGACTCAAATCAAGAACCGGTTCATTGAAACAAACCAGCTGAATGAAACGATTCACTGAAATGATTCAGAGGAGAGGAGAGAAATGTAGGGCTGGAACTAGTTTACACTGATGACTGACAGCTGTCAATCACTGATGATGATGATGATGATGATGATGATGATGATGGTAAAGTGATGTGGAGAGTTCAATGAAATCGACATGTAGAGTGAAGATGCAAGTGCTGTGAGTTTTAGAGTTGATGTTTTTTAGGATGTCTGTGGGGTTTTTTAAGCGATGACGGATGTTTTTAACTCAATCAGATGGCAGAAATCTTTTGGCTATTTATTTGGAATATGATTCCTGTGCCACAACGTTATTTTTGAGCGTTAGATTTCGATCAGTCCTGCTTGCGTGAGGCTGCAGTGGTGCATCATGCTGGACGCTCAGAATCTCTCAAGATTCCCACTGGAGACTCTTAAGAAGACTCTTCAGAAGGCTGTTCTTGTGTTGTGGTTATTAAGGACATTTTCTGGCCGTAACACTTCTGGACAATCTGCTGATCGTGTTTAGATGATGATGATGATGATGACGATGTCTCTTATTTACACTCGCAGACTGTTTCCTGCCGTAGAGTTGTTGTTTTTTTTTTTGTTTTTTTTTTAGTTTCATCTTCTCTTCTTCAGTTTGATGATGATTTAATCGAGTAATGTGTGTTTGTGTGTGTGAGGAGTTGATTTGCACAGACACACACATGCACTGTTCACTGTGTGTGTTTTGTTTGAGGTTGACATTGATGTCGTTTCCAGCATGATGAACGTTGGACACGAGCTGCCGCTTCTGTTTCTGCTCTTCTGTTGCTCTTTTTTTTCTGGGTTTTGAGTTATTTTTGAGTTTTAAGAATGTCTGGTTAAAAACTGCAAAATGTCAATAAAGGACAATGTGTATAAAAACGACTGGTTTCTGGTGTTTTTGTTGACAGAAGCTGAAGTCTGACTGCAGATATTCATTCTGTCATTTTTTTTTATTGTTGTTGAAGATCGGTGTTTTTCAAAACAATAAAGCTTAAAATGATAATAAAAGTTAAAAAATCCCAGACTGCAGTTTTAAAAGCTTTAAAAAGACCAAACACTGACATCATTTCACAAGAAGTTTGACTTGTGCTTCGCTCATGTTTCATTCAGAACATGTAAAGATCTAGTCCTTGTTAGTAAACAGTTCAATACTCAGATATATCACTTGACACTTTTTACAATAATAATAATATTTGCTGTAGATTTCAGTTGTTACAGAAATGACCATCTTTGTTGACGGAAGCTCATGTCTGTATCTCTTAAATATCTAGATGTTTCTAAAAGAAGTCTCTTCACCAAGGCTGCATTAAAAAAAGCATCTTAATTTCCAAATGTACACCACCGTTCAAATAATTAATTAATTTGGAATAATTAAGATTTTTAATGCCTGTTCTGCTCATCAAGGCTGCATTTATTTGATCAAAAATACTGTAAAAATAGTGAAATATTATTACAATTTAAGATAACTGTTTTCTATGTGAATATCTGTTAAACTGTAATTGATTGCTGTGATCAAAGCTGAATTTTCAGCATCATTACTCCAGTCTTCAGTGTCAATTTTTTTACTTTTTGTTACTTTTAAATTGGTTACTTTTGTAATATTATAAATATCTTTATTGTAACTTTTGGTCAAATTAATGCATCCTTAAAAATAATCTTTGTTGGCAGAAGCTCATATCTGTATCTCTTGAATATCTGCAGATACCAATGTTTTTGTTGATTTTATCATAGTTTACTGAAGATGGGTGTTTTTCTGAGCGATCCAGCTTATAACAAGATAAAACTGGTAAAAAAATACATAAATAAATAAAAACAGACCACAATATGACAAAGGCTTTAAAGTTATTTAAAGCTATTGAACAAGCTACAACATCATTTCACAAGAAGTTTGACATGGGCAGCGCTCATTTTAGAAATCTGGTTCACTATTCAGATATATCGCTTGACACATTGTACAATAATAATAACTGCTGTAGATTTCAGTTGTTACAGAAATTACCGTTTTCCAGGAAACTTGTTTTTGTTCCCAAGAAAAACTGATAGTGGGATCTGCTGAATATATGCTCATATATGGAGAGGCGCTTGTGGTTTGTGTTTGACTCTGAGGAAGAGAGATAGAGCTGTGAATCCAGCTGAAGATACGAGCGTCTTCATCCAGACCAGAGAAAACACTCTTCATTCAGACTTCTTCAGCTCCGCAGACGCCAGCGCTCACAGGTACTGCTCGTTTACTCAGATTCATAATGTCATTATATCTGAGGGTCAACCCTCACATCTGAACTGTTGTTTACTATCACTATAATTAGTTTTTTTTTACTATTCAAACTATTATAAATTATGCAAATTAAAATTAGTTATATTTTAGTGTCCCGCAAAAGAAATGTCTATTATCAACATTTTTTTGTGTTATGACATTATTTTCATTATAATTAAGAGTGTTTAAGTGTTAATTCTTATATCTCATTCTGCAATACAAAAAAACAAAAACAAAACAAAAAAAACCCTTACTTTCCAAATGTACACCACTGTTCAAAAAATTTGGAATAATTAATATTTTTACTGTCTTCTGCTCATCATGGCTGCATTTATTTGATCAAAAATACAGTTGAAATATTGCAGTTTAAAACAGCTGTTTTCTATGTGAATATCTGTTAAACTGTAATTTATTTCTGTGATACGCAGCTGAATTTTCAGCATCATTACTCCAGTCTTCAGTGTCACATGATCCTTCAGAAATCATTCTAATATGCTGATTTATTTATATATATCTCACTGACACTTGAAATTCACAATAAATGAAAATTTAAAAAATGACGAAATAGTCAAGTTTGACTTTTTTGGAATACATTTAAAGAGAACTTGTGATAAAAATGTGTAATTGTTCCTAAAATATGGCGCAATGGACAAAAAGTGTGATTTTGTGGGAAAATTTGGTATAAAAATGTTTTATGCTGTTTTATGAGGTTCTACCATACAGTGGCACAGTTTTTCCAACAGTGTCTTAATATTCGGCAGTCTTCATCATGCCACGCTTCTTCATCACCCTGGTCTTCCTCCTGCTGCGGTGCTTCATGGTCGCGAGCAGCGACTGTCAGAGCGACAGGAACCAGGACCATCGGCCCCGCGTCAGCTGCGTGAGTCAGGGACTGACGGCTGTTCCCGACGGCATCGACACAGCCACGCAGGTCCTGGTTCTCACTGGAAACCGGTTCACGTCTCTGTCCTGGTCCATGTATTCTGGATTCACAGAGCTGCATGAGCTGGACCTGAGCTACAATCACATCAGCACACTGGAGCCGCCGGGTAAACAGAAGCACATCGGTCATTTTACTCAAACTGTGAAAAACACAAAATGAATGCAAAATGCAATAATTAAAAAGCAAAATGTAAAATTCAAAATGCAAAATTAATGCAAATGTTTCTATGAAAATTAATACAAATGTTAAAAAACAAAATGCAAAAATTTAAATATGAAATTAAAATGCAAATTTAAAATGCTTTTTACATTTTTTTGATAAGTTATTATCATATTTTACTTTTTTATTATTAGAATTCTTTTTTATTTTTTTTAAATAATTAATGTCTATGTTTGTAAAAAGTTAGTTAAGTGCTCGTGGTTTACAAAGTTTAGAGTATTCAAATAAACCTACAGCACAAGTAAATTTTGTAAATAATTTTTTTTTTAAATTCTTTTGATAAGATTTGTTATTGTAATATATTTCATTAATTTGTATTATTTTTTATTATGATATAATTATTTTCTATGATATTAAACCTTTTTATGGTTGTACATTAGTTAAGTGTTTTTATACAGACGTGAATTAAAAGGCACAAAACTTCAATTCTGATATGATGAGAGTCTCAAACCCTGTATGTTTCTTTCAGCTCCAGTGCTGGAGAAGCTGAGCGTCTTGCGTTTGTCCGGTAACAGGTTAACTGGTTTGGGAGGACTGGTGTTCCGCTGCGCTCCAAATCTAACGGAGATCTACTTGGATGGAAACCAGATTCGTTCCCTTCACGACGGCACCTTCAGCGAGCTGCCGTATCTGGAGGTCATTAACCTCTCTCAGAACAAACTCCCTGCCCTGCCGCCACGCCTCCTGGAGCGCGTCTCTTCCAGCCAGCTGAAGACGTTCGACTTAGAGAATAACAGCATCTCGCTGATGCCCAACGGATTCTTCTCATCCAAACCCGATTTGCCTTACGTTTACTTGACCCACAATCCCTGGCTCTGCAGCTGTGCGGTTGGGTATCTCCACAGCTACCTAAACGACCAGGAACACAACGTCTATGTGCACAACGGGACGAACGTCATCATTCCTGATGCTGAATCCGTCGTTTGTTCTGGACCTCCTCACCTGCTCAAACGGCCTATTCTTGAGCTGGAGGAGAGTGACTTCTGTCCACAAGATCCACCAACTACAACCTATCCTTCACACCTTAACCCCAGCGGAGACCAGGATTTCAGATTCCACTTTTCAGGTCTCGATTCCCCTCCTGCTCTTCCAACAATCTCAGTTAAACCAATTTCCAGCACCCAAACGCCAACTTCTCCATATGTCACCTCCCCAGACGCCCACCTGCCCTATTCCACCAAATCTTGGATCTCCATTGAAGAGTATTGGGTCGCTGAGACCTGGACAAAAATCTGGCATGAATTCTTGACGGAGTATTTTATCTGGACTCCGACGCCCAGTCCATATCTTCCCTCGAGAGACACCACAGAACCAACCGACACACCCCAACCCACAACCAAGCCCGAACCCCTAACCATTGCTCCAATTATTGCAGAATCCCAAAGTCAAGCTACTCCACACGCTTTCAGGTCAACGATTGGATTCAACACCACCTTTGGACCAATTATTGGCCAATCCCAAAGTCAAGCTACCAGCCGACCTGAACCACACACGATTGCATTCAACACCATCTTTGGACCAGTTATTGGCCAATCCCAACCTCAAAGTACCTCCCAACCAGAACTGAACACAATCAGGGTTCAAACCTCCAGAAGGGTCACACCGCAAACAGAACCGGTGACCAGCGTTGATCCACACTGGGCGGACACTCAGGGTGCTTTTGGACGTCTGCTGCCCTGGTGCTGGTGGCTCTTTGCTGGCTTTCTGTTTCTGTGTGTACTTTCTGCTCTCACTTCCTGTTTCCTGTTTCTTTGGCTCCTTAGAAACTACCTTGTCATCTACAGGCAGCTCAAGCGTTGTGTCTCGAGTCGCTCAGACAGTGGTGGGGTCGCCCTTCTGGCATACAAACACACCGAAAACACTCACAGATTGGAGAATGAGGGAGAGAGCGTGAGCTTTTTACCTCGAGAGCAGATCAAAGATGCTCAAGCTGTTTTCCGGAGCGTTCTCTTCATCTCCAGAGACGAGCAGCACCAGACTGAAGAGAACGTTTCTTCCGGAACAGAGCTGGCGAGAGATAAGGAACGAGCACCACTGGAAGTGTTCAGGAAGACGCTATTCAGAGTGATTAGCAGAGAAGAGGAAGCAGGCGGATGGATGGAGGAAGAGGAGCGCTGGGCGAATGCACGCTACAGCCTGATCCTGAAGGAGGAGCGAGGCTGTCAGAGAGAGATGCAGTGGCTGGTTGGGGAGTGGGAGATGGACGGTGGGGGCGTGGCCTGTGAGAGATCTGGCTCGCTGATTGGCCAGCCCTCCGCAGTTGCTCTGGAGTGAACCAAAGTGGACAGAATTTAGTGGACAGAATTTAGTTTTGTTCATCATTTCTGAACTTTTCCGATGTTGCTAGTTTGTTCCAAGCCAGTGAAGTAATAAAAAGTTCTTGCTCTTCTCAACTGTAAACAATGAAATGGTTATGTTGTATTTCAGTAGTCCACTAACTATAAGCAGTGTTGGGGGTAAAGCATTACAAGTAACGCAAGTTACAAAAAAGCAACACGAGTTACAAATTCTGACAGTGGACTTTCCAATTTTTATTTTCGCCTTTGTGCCCATATTTCTGTTTCTTTTCTATTTCACAATGATGGTGTAATGTTTTTGTTTTTTGTCAGACCACTAGTAAAAGTGTAACTGTGAATCCTATCCAGTCTTTTTCAATCAATATCCCACATACAGTAATGAGTAAATTTGAAGAGGAAGAGTAGGAGGAGGAGGAGGAGTACGGAGAGGAAGAGGAGAAGGAGAAAGAGGAGGAGGAGGAGGATGACAGCATAGAAGAGAAAGAGGAAGGGCAAAGGTAAGAAGACAAGTAGTCTCAGATATTTCAGCTGATGTGTGTCAGGGTTGGATCATGCATGCGAGAGGATTTTACCCCCGCTGCCTGGCCAGGGCCAATATAGCCTGTGATGTTGATGAGGTTCTTTGGCCTGTCCCAGACCAAAGACGGGATGCTGGAGCAGAATAATTATTTTTGTTGTTTGCTGTATTGTACTGTACTCTACAGTACATTAAATTAAGGAATAAAACAGTTGGGGAGTACCACAAGCAATACTAATTACTGGTTTCTGTAGTATTGATTTGAATTGATCTCATCAGTGTGTAAGACTGTGTTGTAGTGTGTGTGTGTTTTGAGGGTATGCGTGTCGTGTGAGAGCAAAGTTTGGTTTTTCAGCAAGATTGAGTTGTTTTGAGTGGAGAGCTTCATTTTGACCTGAATATAGGAAGTTTGGGGAATTGAGTTAGAAGTTATGGATTTTTGTTTAGAGTTTTGCAAAAAAGAGGCATAATTTCAAGAAATATGTTTAAGCAATTGAGGAAAAACTGTAAGCAGATAATCGCCAATACTCTAATGACTGCTAGCTGACATGGAGTTGCAAAATTAAATAGTAGAATGCTAAAGTGGACTTTCAAAATAAAGTGGAATGGAATTGATTACTTTTATTTACATATACATGTATTAATATAACAGACATTTTGTCTAGTCCATTAGTTTAATATCTTCAAGCCATTGATGAAAATTTCCACCAAATTCACAAAAATAGATTGATTGTTAAGCGTGATTACTAAATAAAATAACCTGTTATTAGTAATCTCACCTGGGCTAGTGTGTATACAAATGACATTCAAATGTCCATTCATAATTTCATTCAAGCAGAATCCCATGATGCTTCTAGATGATTTTTCACCATTAAATTATCACCTTAAAAATAGTCAAACTCACATAGTTTTTTGGACATCTTTGGGGTGTTTCTCAATTTCACATAAAGCTCTGGAACATGCTCCCTCATTTTCATATAATTCTTGGTCATTTTGAAACTATTCTTAACAGCTCGAGTCATATTTATGTCTATAGTGCTTTATACAATACTGATGGTTTCAAAACAGCTTCACAGTAATAAAAAATAAATGTTACAATACAATATAATACAATTTTATTTATATAGCAGAGTTTAAAAACAACCGGAGTTGACCAAAGTGCTTTACAACACTATACAAACAATAGGCAAATTAAAACTTAAATATTCACAGAATATACACAAGCTGTAAAAATGTGTGGCGTTCCTAAGAACAAGGTCAGAGACAATTTGTCATGAGATATCAAACGCCAATTTTATAGTGGATTTAAAAACAGACAAGGTTGGGGCAGTTCTGATGTGAGAAGGAAGACTATTCCAAAGTTTTGGGCCGACAACAGAAAAGGCACGGTCATCTCTCGTTTTTAGCCTTGTCCTAGGAACATGCAGCAGGTCAGAATTAGTAGATCTGAGCGATCTCGACAAAGTAATGAGGCTGTAACAACTTGGTTAAGTACAGTGGGGCCAGAAGAGATTTAAAAACAAACAGTAGAATTTTAAAATCAATTCTGTACTTTACTGGAAGCCAGTGAAGTGAAATTAAAACTGGTGTAATAGGCTCATATTTGCCCTTTCCAGTAAGAAGCCGAGCTGCTGTGTTCTGGACTAACTGCAGACGAGAGACACGGGACTGAGGAACACCAACATACAGAGAATTACAGTAGTCAAACCTAGATGTAACAAATGCGTGTATTGTGATTTCAAGCTTCTTTAATGATAGAAACGACTTCACTTTGGAGAGAACTTAACGGTATTATCTGCTTGTCAAATCTGAGGTTATTGTCAAACCAAACACCCAAGTTTCTGACACAAGTGGTACTGTATGGTGACAGATGTAATTTTGAAATCGTGTACACTTTGATCATTGGGACCAAACATAATGAGTTCAGTTTTACTCTCAAGGCATAAAAAATTTGTTGGAAGCCAAAGTTTCAGTTCCTCCAGGCAATCCAAAACGGGCTTAATGGCATGCTTATTACCACGCTTTAAGGGGATGTAAATTTTGGTGTCATCTGATATAGATGGAAAGAGACCCCATGCTTGTTAAAAGTAAACCCTAAAAGAAGTATATAAAGTGAGAACAATACTGGACCAAGAATCGATCCTTGAGGTACACCAGATCTTAAATGCATCTCAGAGGAAGAATGATGCCCAATGTTGATGACATATCTCCTATTAGTAAGATATGACCTAAACCACTGTAATACTGTGCCCCGTAAACCAACACATACCTCAAGACGAGATATAAGAATATCATGGTTGACCAGATCAAAGGCAGAGCCGTAAACTGGCCGGAATCCGTAGTCAACATTACATCATTTAGAACTCTTAAGAGGGCCGACTCAGTGCTGTAGCAGGATTTAAATCCAGACTGAAATTTTTAATCAATATTATTTGCCTCAATTCTATTTAAGTTGATTTGAGACAATTTTCTCATATTTTTGATAAAAAAGGCAAATTTTAAATCGGACAAAAATTAGCCAGCAATGTCAAGTCCAAATTTGGCTTTTTAAGATGTTAAATAATGCTAATGCTGCAAAATTCATAAATCATGAAACTAATTCAATTTCAGCTGTAAAGCAGCTCTACAGAAGACAGTAGAGTCATTATTCAGATCAATCCAAGTAAACACATTTTTAAAAACATTTTCATTTGGTTCCATTCCACACAAATTAAAGGTGATGTATGTAATATTTAACAAACAGACTCGTAATATATTTGAAGAGTTTCCTCTCTGCCATGGGTCAGTCAAACAAATAGTCCCGTCCCAAACGTAAAAGCAAAGCCCTTTATTTCATCAAAAGGTTTGGATATTGAATCTTTCAATAAAACAGTCAGACATCAAACAGATCGACTGAAGTCTTGTTTATTGGAACTTTGTATGACAAACATCTAGAGAAACACCCTCAGGTTCTGCTAAAGCACAGATCAGAGATTCAGACGGTGGAGAACTTGGGTAACTGGTTCCCGAGGATGACCTGCCTCTCCACACCTTGCTCTGAGATGACCGCCAGTCTGACCACTCCACCGCTGGAACCGTCTCTCTCCATGGCCAGAGTCAGCGCTGCGCACACACACACACACACAGGTGAGACCAAAACAAACATCTTGACTGCAAACACTGCGTCATGAAGCTCTGAATCATTTGAGAATCATTTGTTTGAATCAATGATTCAAAGCATGCATCAAAATGACAAAACGAGGCTCCGTTTCATCACAACTGTTTCACAATTTCAGTGTTCTCTGTGAATCCATAAACCAGTGTCTATATGGTTTTCATCTGATCTTGGATCAGTTTTATACATTTCTAGTAATTATAATGAAAGGGAAGAATATTAGTTAACAGTCACTTACTTATTGGTCTGATAATTAATAAAAGATGGCATATTATATAGAGACTTCATATTTAATAGTATTACATGATTTGTTATTTGCATTTAATAAATTACACTTTGAATAATATAACATTTGCAATTGGTTTGTAAAGTGCGTTTTAATGCATGTTTGAGCTGAGTTTTCAGTGCATTTACACTGGTTTGACCGGCGTGTGGCGCCTCGAAGCAGTCAATCATATTGTGAAGCAATTGGTTCGACTGAGTCAAAGTTATGAAAAGCTTACAATTTAGAGATAAAAGAATCTGAATTGTGATTTTAAAGTCGCAAACTTGAGAAAAGTCCACTGTGAGAATAAAAAGTCTGAATTTGGTCAGCTTTCACTGCATTTACACTAGTGTGTGGTGCTTCAAAACAGTGAATCATTTTGTTAAGTAACTGGTTCAGTTGATGAAAGTTGGGTAGTTGGGAAGTTTGAAAAGGTTTAAAGTAGCAATTTAAAGAAAGAAACAGTTCAAATTGTGAGATTAAAAAGTCTCAATTTTGACCAGCAAGATTCACCTGTGAGACACTTTGAAACAATCATTTTATGATCCACTTGATTCAATTGATTCAAAGTTTTAAAAAGCTTAAGTTGCAAATTAGAGAAGAAAAGAATCCAAATTGTGATATTAAAGTCACAAATTTAAGAAAAAAAGTAACTGGTTCAGATAATGAAAGTTTGTTTTAAAAGATAAAGTAGCAATTTAAAGAACAAAAAAAAGTCCAAAGTGTGAGATTAAAGTCACAATTTAAAATCTTTTTTTCCCCCCTAGCAACAGAGTTTATATCTCACAATTTGGAATTTTCTCAAAATAGCAACTTTTCTCACAATTATTTTTTCCAAATTCTGACTGAATGGTTCAGCGTTTCGAAGCACCACACAGATCAAAATTGAGATTTCATAACTGTTTTTTTTCTTTAATTGCTACTTTAAACCTTTCAAAATTTCATCAACTGAATCAGTTACTTATAATGATTCACTGAAGCGCCACACACTAGTATAAATGCAGTGAAAACTCAGGCCAAATTGCAACTTTTTTCTCAAATTTGCGACTTTAATAAAAGAGTTGGGATTCTTTTGTCTCTAAATTACAACTTTAAGTCTTTGAATCAGCGGAACCATTTTATGATCCTCTTGGTTCAATTGTTGCAAAGTTGTTAAAAGCTTTAAAGTCATAACTTAGAAAAACAAATCAGAATTGTGAGATTTTCAAGGAAACAGGTTCAACTGATTGAAAGTGTGGATAAAGCTCAGTTTGTCCCGTCACTAGCGCATGTGTGTGTGTCTGACCTTCTGCAGTGAATTTGAGACACTCCTCTTTGCTCATTCCGGCTCTGTAGTTTGAATCCACGAATCCGTAGATGTAGCTGCTGCCGGATCCTCCCACCGACACCGGCTGTCTGGTCATCATCCCTCCGACCGGAACCGTGTACACCTGAACACACACACACACTCAGATGAGTTGTTCGTCCAGCTGCGGCTCTGACCGCTGAAGCCGTACCTGTCCTCCTCTGCGTTGGTCCCAGCCGGCCACGATGATCCCGGCCATCAGCTCCTCTCTGTACCTGTAGCACATGTCCCGGAACAGACTGGCCGCCGTCTGCACCAGAGGAGCCTCGTCCAGCTCGACGCTGAGGGACAGAAGAAGAGCAGAGTTAGCGCCAATGATTTTCATCAACGGCAAATGTTAGAGAGGGACGACTGGACAGACATGCAGTCAGAACGAATCTCCACATTTGATCTGTGTTTGCATACACTTGCTGCACGTCTCATAAAAGGTAAAAATGTCAGCGCCTGCGAGTAACAGAGAGCAGACATACGGATAGATTTGAAAAGCGTGATGATGCGAAAGAGCACTTAATTCGGTCTGGTTTTCAGAAAAGCTCACAATCAGCGCACAATTACTGAATTCAGTTCTCTCTCTCGTCTTAACACACAAAATGATCTCAAATTGTCCGTCGTGACGAGTATTCACGTAAACACACAAGGTCACGTCTTAAGTGAATGTACCAGTGTACTGAATTCGTGTGCATTCCGTTTTAAAGGGACAGCAGCCTAATTTAGCCCTTAGTGTTAATGAATCAACAAAAAACAACAGAAAATCACTCACTGCTCTGGAATGAATCACTTTAGTAGCACTAATAAGGATTAATCTAATTTTAATTCATATAAATATGTCTGCCTGAAAGAATGAAGGATGTTGTATGCAAGCTGTTATAGTCAAGTCAAGTCACCTTTATTTATATAGCGCTTTTAACAATACAGATTGTGTCAAAGCACTTAACAGTATCAAATTGGAGGATAGAGTGTCAGTAATGTATAATAATAAAATATTCAGTTAAAGGCATTTCATTATTGAATTCAGAGATGTTATTGTCTAGCTCAGTTTAGTTTAAATAGTATCTATGAAATCAAATTGACGATAATCGTTAGAAATGAAGTGTTATAAAGAATGCATATTATAGAACCATTTCATTTGGTATTTCAAAAAGGGATCATGTTCTTGTTTCTTTATGAGAAGTGGTTTTATTTGTTTTTTGTCGTGTCAAAGCGGTGAAATCTGTCTGCGCTGCATGCTCAAATCATTCATATTACCAGATGTTTTCTCCATGAGTTTTAGAGAAATGCTTAATAAATTCATGACACTGTAACTAAACCCATTAGACTTTAGTTGACTAAATCTACTGTAGATCAAGTCGACTAAAGTTTTATGATATTTAGTCGACTACAACTAGACTAAAACAATTCAGATGACTAAGATGTGACATTTTAGTCCAAAGACCATGCCTAAAGCCAGATGGAGTGTGTGGCAGAAGCACCTGTGGAAGCCCAGCTGGTAGGTGACGGCGTCAGCGATGGCCTGCGTGTCCGCCGCCGAGCCCGAGCGGCAGCAGAAGATCCGCTCGTGGATGGGAGTGAGTTTATCCGTCACGCGGTTGGCGATGTAAGCGCTGCACAGATCACAGAGCAGTTAGACACCAGAATCATCAGACCGAGCAGCTAAACTCACATGAGCGTCTCTCACCCGGTGGTGGTGCGCGAGTCAGCGCCGATCACCACTCCTCCGTCAAACTCCACCGCCATGATGCTGGTCTGAACAACACACACTCAATCACATTATTACAGCAAACTCTGGACACCTACATCCACCGCAGCATCACCACAGCATCAGCATCAGCATCACCACAGCATCAGCATCAGCATCAGCATCAGCATCAGCTGACCTCGCAGATTAGCGGTCGAATCATCTGGAACGGCTGGGAATTGTAAACTAACGATGTAAACTAACGGGGGGGGGTTTGAAGAGTCCAAAACTGGGGGGGGGGATACAAAAAGTTGAGAAAAAAACAAAAAAAAAACAAAAACATTTTGCCAAAATTCAAAGGCTCCAAAATTTGAAACGCACTCTCAAGTGCTACAAAAAAAAAAAAAAAAAATTAAAAAAGTAACCCTAACAAAATTGTTAGATAAAAAGTCAATCTTTTTAAAAAAATTAATTACAACTTGTGAGATAAAATTAGCAATTTTAAGGGGGAAAAAAAAGTCAGAAATGTGATATAAAAGTAAGAAAAAAAAGTAAAAATTGTGAGATAAAAATCTAAATTATGAGGGAGGAAAGGACAAACTGTGAGGTAAAAACTCACAATTTCAAGAAAAAAAAAATCAAAATGTGAGAGAAAAAGTTGGAATTGTTTTTAGTCAAGAGTTAGAAGAAAATTGGAGATATAAACTCACAAGTGCTAGAAAAAGTCTACTGTGGAATAAAAAAAAGAAGTATGAATTGTGAGACATAAAATCGCAGTTATTAGAAAACAAGTCAGAATTGTGAGATGAAAAGACTAAATTTTCGAGAAAAAAGCCCGAATCACAAAATATAAACACTAGAAACAAAACTTTAATTTCTGGAAAAAGTCAGAACTAAAAGTTCGCATTTGGCTTCTTTATTTTAGTCTTGTTCTGTGACAGAAGACTTTGATAATAAACTCGTCTGATTTTCTGCTGTTTCACGATCTGCTGCATCATTCACGACCGAAGGAGCAAATAAACGCGTTTCTACACATTATAACGCAATCATTTGAGATTATTATTATAACTATAACTGCTGCTCACCCCTGTGCTGACTTCTCTCTGCGTCCAGTCAGGATATAAATCATTATAATTATTGAAAGTAGAAACACTAGCAGGAAACTGCAGCGCTGTAGCCATCTTGTCTCAACAACGTTACTGAAGGACCCCGCCTCAGGAGTCCGCACATGCGCCTGTCTTAAACGATCATACGTGCCTGATAGTCCAGAAAACACAGTCGCGGAAATGCATTACAGAATTAAAACAAAAACGCGGTGACGTGTTCTTTTAAAATAATGTTCGTTTGAAGCAAATTAGATTGGTATATTGTTTTCGAGGGAGTTTTGAAAATTGTTCAGGCAGCTGTCGCGTCAGTCTCACGGCAGACCCCGCGCGGAAGGTAAATAAAGAAATCTATCGAAATTTACTGCAATAAACATCATTTGAATTAAACCATACAAACGGCATATCTCTCGTGTTGAATTAAATTCTATGATCGTGTGTTATTTATGGTAGACTGATGCTGAGCAGGAATGGATATTATACTCATCATCAATGTAATCTTGTGATTTCTGTCGTTTCTCTCAGATGACCGTTCATAACTTATACATATTTGATCGCAATGGCAGCTGCCTTCATTACAGCGAGTGGAACCGCAAGAAACAAGCTGGAATCAACAAAGAACAGGTTCAGAAACACACAAACACACTCATACTGCTGCTGCAACGTTTCTACATTAAGTATAACGTGTATATATATATATATATATTAGGGCTGTCAGTTTAACGCGTTAACTTAATTAATTAGTTATAAAAAATGCGATTAAAATATTTTAACGCAGTTAACGCACTGGCCCCGCCCCCAAACCTGTACGTCATCTTACATTTCATACAGTGGACTGTTGACAAATATGTTAATATAATATAAATGCAGTTATGCCCTAGAAAAATCAAGATATTGGTGCAAAAATGTCCCTGTATGTGTTTTTGTCTCATATTTATATCATACAAAAAGCGATATCACACGAGTGCTGATTTTCCCGAATATCACGAGTTTAAATGTGATTTTATACTGCAGTAAATTAGAAGTTGATATTATGTTATATTTTAAACACAATATGTGTTTTTGCTTAATTTAACAGAGAACATAATTACCTTTAAAGCCATAGCAGAATTGTTGTGCGTCTCTGAGCAACACAGCGGTGTTTAGTTTCTGAATGAATCCGCGTTTTGAACGAATCATGTGAATCAATGATTCAAAGCTCCATTCATAAAGAGAGCCGTTTACTTCATTCCTGAATGAATCAGCCGTTTGAACGAATCGATTCAAAGACATTTACCGCCACCTGCTGGCAGATTTAATTTCTTATTTAGAGTATCATTTAATTAATAATAATAACAATAATAATAATAAAAACATTAAAGGGATAGTTCACCCCAAAAATGTAAATTCTGTCATCATTTACTCACCCTCATGTCATTTCTAACCTTTCTTTTGTGGAACATAAAAGAAGGTATTTTGAAGACTGTTGGTAACAGAGCTGTTTTGGTTACCAATGACTTTCATTGTATGAACAAACAATACTGTGATGTTTCTCAAATTATCTTCTTTTATGTTCCGTAGTTTATGTTAGGCCGTTGTAGCCTAAATGTTTATGTGTAATACATTTTTTGTTGAATCAAATAAAATATTTCTAAAGGTACAATTTGTCTATTTGATACTTTCTAATTTAACACAAAAATAGCTTTAAAAATTATTTTGTGGGTATTTTCACAGTCAAATTTATTTTGCAATTAATTGCAATTAATTCGATTAATTAATCAAAACATCATGTAATTAATTAGATTAAAAATTTTAATCGACTGACAGCCCTTATATATAATACTTCATCTAGCATGAACATTTTTAATTTAAAAAAATATATATGCGATTTCTATATTATGACATGTTAAGTATAACGTCATATATATATACAGTCAGGTCCATAAATATTGGGACATCGACACAATTCTAATATTTTTGGCTCTATACACCACCACAATGGATTTCAAATGAAACGAACAAGATGTGCTTTAACTGCAGACTGTCAGCTTTAATTTGAGGGTATTTACATCCAAATCAGGTGAACGGTGTAGGAATTACAACAGTTTGTATATGTGCCTCCCACTTGTCAAGGGACCAAAAGTAATGGGACAATTGGCTTCTCAGCTGTTCCATGGCCAGGTGTGTGTTATTCCCTCATTATCCCAATTACAATGAGCAGATAAAAGGTCCAGAGTTCATTTCAAGTGTGCTATTTGCATTTGGAATCTGTTGCTGTCAACTGTCAAGATGAGATCCAAGAGCTGTCACTATCAGTGAAGCAAGCCATCATTAGGCTGAAAAAACAAAACAAACCCATCAGAGAGATAGCAAAAACATTAGGCGTGGCCAAAACAACTGTTTGGAACATTCTTAAAAAGAAGGAACGCACCGTTGAGCTCAGCAACACCAAAAGACCCGGAAGACCACAGAAAACAACTGTGGTGGATGACCGAAGAATTCTTTCCCTGGTGAAGAAAACACCCTTCACAACAGTTGGCCAGATCAAGAACACTCTCCAGGAGGCAGGTGTATGTGTGTCAAAGTCAACAATCAAGAGAAGACTTCACCAGAGTGAATACAGAGGGTTCACCACAAGATGTAAACCATTGGTGAGCCTCAAAAACAGGAAGGCTAGATTAGAGTTTGCCAAACGACTTCACAGTTCTGGAACAACATCCTATGGACAGATGAGACCAAGATCAACTTGTACCAGAGTGATGGGAAGGGAAGAGTATGGAGAAGGAAAGGAACTGCTCATGATCCTAAGCATACCACCTCATCAGTGAAGCATGGTGGTGGTGGGCATGTATGGCTACCAGTGGAACTGGTTCTCTTGTATTTATTGATGATGTGACTGCTGACAAAAGCAGCAGGATGAATTCTGAAGTGTTTCGGGCAATATTATCTGCTCAAATTCAGCCAAATGCTTCAGAACTCATTGGACGGCGCTTCACAGTGCAGATGGACAATGACCCAAAGCATACTGCAAAAGCAACCAAAGAGTTTTTGAAGGGAAAAAGTGGATTGTTATGCAATGGCCAAGTCAATCACCTGACCTGAATCCGATTGAGCATGCATTTCACTTGCTGAAGACAAAACTGAAGGGAAAATGCCCCAAGAACAAGCAGGAACTGAAGACGGTTGCAGTAGAGGCCTGGCAGAGCATCACCAGGGATGAAACCCAGCGTCTGGTGATGTCTATGCGTTCCAGACTTCAGGCTGTAATTGACTGCAAAGGATTTGCAACCAAGTATTAAAAAGTGAAAGTTTGATTTATGATTATTATTCTGTCCCATTACTTTTGGTCCCTTAACAAGTGGGAGGCACATATGCAAACTGTTGTAATTCCTACACCGTTCACCTGATTTGGATGTAAATACCCTCAAATTAAAGCTGACAGTCTGCAGTTAAAGCACATCTTGTTCGTTTCATTTGAAATCCATTGTGGTGGTGTATAGAGCCAAAAATGTTAGAATTGTGTCGATGTCCCAATATTTATGGACCTGACTGTATATGTATATATAATAATTTTTTTAATTAAAAACTGCTCATACTAGATGAAGTATAATGTAATAATATATCTATATATCTATCTATGCAATATCACAAAATATATGAGAATATATGTTGTGATTTGTGAGAATAAAATGCTAAATTATTTGCATAATGTCATATTTAAATGTCATAATTAACATTATAGTAAATAAACTGCAAAGTATCAGGTTTTTTAATAATAATAACAATAGTTAACTTTAAGCTTTAAAAAAGCAGTGATTACACAGTAATTACAATTTCACAAATGTCACGAAGCGTCACCATGGTTTAGTGCAGTAAAATAACTCGATGTTGCTTCTATGTCTCATATGTTATGATGAATGGAGGGACAAATAGTTTCTGTACAACAACAACAATTTATGAGCTACACAGCGTATGATGCTTATTTTATCTTTATTTTAATGTTTATGTTCCTATCTAATCCCATGTTTACGTTCATTTCATTCTACGTTGCACATAACATATGATATTCCTCATAGCTGTAAATATGTGTCGTCATTGCTCAGTGCTGATTATGAGTGACAGTAAAGTGAACGCAGCTGAATTGTCGTGTTTCATCAGGAGTTTAAGCTGATGTATGGGATGCTGTTCTCCATCCGCTCCTTCATCAGTAAGATGAGTCCGCTGGACATGTATCCTTCATCTCGTCAGAGCACCAGCGTGTGTGTGTGAATATGTGTTCATGTTCTCCTTAACTAAAATGCTTCAGGAAAGACGGCTTTCTGGCGTTCCAGACCAGCCGTTATAAGCTGCATTATTATGAAACTCCAACAGGAATCAGACTGGTGATGAACACAGACCTCGGCGTGCCGAACTGCAGAGAGACACTGCAGCAGATCTACAGCACTGTAAGAGACACACACACACACACACAGTACTCTAGTACTCTCTGTCTTTACTCTGGTAGCTGTCTGTCATTGTCTCTCATGTCTTTAGCTGTATGTGGAGTACATCGTGAAGAACCCTCTGTGTGTGCTGGGCGAGTCTCTGCAGAGCGATCTGTTCAGCAGTAAACTGGACTCTTTCATCAGAGCGTTGCCGTTCTTCAGCGTCCGCGCCGCCTGACCCCCATCTGTCCTTCATCAAAATAAAGCATCTGCTTCCTCTATCACAGTTCTTTGTTAAATATCACTTTTAATTATTTGAAGACTCACAGAATTGATCAGAATAAATTATTCCTTTTTTTACATTCTTTCAAAAATTGTATGTGTTCTCCGGACATGATGGCATTGATTTCATTTCACTCGGTTTCATTTTACTTTGCCATTCATTCCTGTTTATTGCTGTCAGTTATTGCTGTTTAAAAACATCAGCATTTGGAGATTTATTTCAGAATAATGTTCAAAAATGAATTTATGCGATGCTTGATCTAACAAAAAATGTGCAGGATAAGTAACACATTCAAGTCCAAATGATGAAAGCACTATATAAAGGTGACTTGACTTGTTGTTTTTGAAAACAATGGTTTTATATATATATATATATATGTATATATATATATATATATATATATATATATATATATATATATATATATATATATATATATATATACATATATATACATATACACACACACACACAATTACACAGTTTGTTGAGAGTAAATCATTTGTTTGCAACAATTTATAAATGTGATTTATGTATAATTTATCAGGTTACTGTAGTCTTTATTGTCCGGAGGGTATGAGTTTACTGAAGGTTTGCTATGCTTGTGGGGGGGGAAGAAAACTACAATATACATTGGTTTATTCGTATTGATATTTTTTGTACTTATTTTATGTTTCAATTTAAAAAAAAATACAACAACATAAACTCTTCTTTGTGACATTGGCCATCTGAACCCATCCTCACAATGTTTATAACCAAACATACAAGAACTATGTATAAATAATGCACATTATCGGGAAGAAAAGTGATGGAGACATTGAAGATCTTGATGAAGTTGAGTAGTGTAATGGCTTCTTATTTCTTTTCAACAGTACCAGCTGGGTTTCTAAATTATTTTCTTAAGCAAATCACGATAGCCCATCTTTTATGTGAAAAGTGACACTGTCTGGCCTCGTGTCCCATCCTTCTAAATGCAAAGCAAACAGCTTCCTGATCTTTCTTTCTTTTCTCCAAACAATGCCTTGCTATGTGACCATCGTTTCCACATGCAAGACAGACAAAGCTTTGATGAGGTCTCTTGTTGTCTTGACAATGTCTAGCAATGTGACCAGCTTTTCCACATGCACAACAAAGAGTAACTAACACCTTATGAATTTACTCTTGCAAAGCTCCTTGGTCTCTGATGGAAACCATTAATTAATCTAGAATATTCTCCCGTCAAAGGCAGCAACCTGATGTCTGGATTCTGCAGCTTTCATTTGACTTCTTGCATTGAAATATTGTGTCATTTCAGAAATGATTTGCTCGTATGGTGTGTTTACATCTATATGATGATCAATGGCTTCTTGCATGTGCAATTAAAGAGAACTGTGCAATTAATGCAGACTTAAACATGAAGTTTTATTTAGCTGCATTTGGCAAACCACTGTAACAGCTAAACATTTCCCATAACCTGGACACAAATGCCATAGGATGCTCCCCAGTTTCCATTGTCACCTCAGTTATAGTTCTCTAGTTAACCAAACCAGTACCAGCAATCAGTACCTTGCCTCTCTGTCTGCTCTTTAGTCATGAACATCCTGTGAGAGAGCACTAGTGAATGATTAGGGAATGCAGGTTATAAGAAGTCTACATGCATCTGCATCTGATACACTATAAAGGTTCGCTATATTCTACAGTTTTGACAAGAACTCTACAGGATCCATGTGATCAGGATCAGAAGCTATTGGGAACCTCGCAGAATCATCTGAAGAATTATGTTGTTGACTACAGGCTTCCTTGCGGTTATTCGTCATATTCAGAATTGGATGGATATGTACCAACTGTCTAGCTGATGCTTCAAACAAAGATCTAAAAGACTCCTGAAGAATCTGATTCGGGAATTGAAATTTCTTCAATTAATTTCAATATCTGTTACTTCAGAATAATCTCTTCAGGCCCTGCAATTTCTCAGTGACCTGACACTGTGACTGACCTAAAAGTTTAGCAGCTTGTTTTCCGGTTTCCTTTGATCTTTTCTAACCTTGTATGAGGCAAAAAGAACTTGAAGTGCAATAGCAACTTTTCCCTCTTTGTTTTTAGGCATTTTGGGAGAATTTTTGAATTGAGACATATTCTAAGACTTGAACAGAATAGGCTTATATAAGAATAAAAACTCAGGTCAAGTCAAGTCAAGTCAGCTTTATTTATATAGCGCTTTTAACAATACAGATTGTGTCAAAGCACTTAACAGTATCAAATTGGAGGATAGAGTGTCAGTAATGTATAATAATAAGATTAAACACTCAATTTTCAGTTAATGGCATTTATTGAATTCAGAGATGTCATTGTCTAGCTCAGTTTAGTTTAAATAGTATCTATGAAATAAAATTGACGATAATCGTTAGAAATTAAGTGTCCCCAACTGAGCAAGCCAGAGGCGACAGCGGCAAGGAACCAAAACTCCCTCTGTGACAGAATGGAGAAAAAAACCTTGGGAGAAACCAGGCTCAGTCGGGGGCCAGTTCTCCTCTGGCCAGACGAAACCCGCAGTTCAATTCCAACCGCAGCCATGTCAGATTGTGTAAAGGGCTTATCTAATTCCTGTGGTCTTGTCCCAATGGGGCATTTTAATTTATAATTTAATGTATTTGTTATATTTGTGTTTTATTCATTATTTGAAGTTTTTCATTTCCTTGCAGTTCCTTTAAGCTTCCTTGCATATAAACTATAAGATACTAATTTTCACTTATAAAGCTCTCCATAACCTTGGTCCTACATATTTATCTGATTTACTTCTGCCTTATGTACCTGCCCGCTCCTCACGATCTTCTAGTGAGGGATTGTTAGTCACCCCTAAGTTTCGTCTGGTGACTATGGGAGCTAGGGCTTTCAGTGTTGTTGCTCCCAGATTGTGGAATGCTCTTCCCCAAAACATCCGTCAAGCATCCTCCTTTCTCTCCTTTAAAAACCTCTTAAAAACACATTTTTTCTCTGAGTATTACTCTTCAGTTCATAGTCTGTGAATTGTACCCTGTTATGGACGTTTATCTACACTCTTTCTGTATCTCTAATCTAACCTTGTCAGTGGTCTCTGTATATTACTCTCAGCTCTTGGTATGTTCTGTCTTCTGGTATTGATCTTTATTTGTTTCTGTTCCTTAAGCCTGACTTGTAAAGTGACCTTGAGTGTTGGAAAGGCACTATATAAATAAAAATGATTATTATTATTATTATTATTTATATGATTTATTCATTTGCTATAATTGTAATGTATAGTTTAATGCAGTTATTGTTTCTTGGTCTATTTTTATAATATATATTTGTTTGTTTGTTATAATTTTAATTTATAGTTTAATTCATTTAATATATTTCTGTTGTGTGTGTGTGTGTATATATATATATATATATATATATATATATATATATATATATATATATACTATTTATTATTTTAAAATGTATTTATTAATTTTTCATATTTGTATATTATTGATTTAATTAATTTTAAATGTATAAATGTATTATATTTCTGTTTTTATATATTGCAATTTCTAACAATAATAGTATTATGTAATTAGGTATTTTATTATATTTTTAGTTATTTTGTTTTATTTAGTTTTATTGTATTTTAGTCGAGGTCTTCACTGGGAAAAAGCTAATACTGACTTTCTCAGAACCAGACTCGGCATCCTGACTCAAGTTAGCATTAGCACAACTGGACTCGGCATCCTGACTCAAGTTATCATTCGCAGAACCGGACTTGGCATCCTGACTCAAGGTGGCATTCTCAGAACCAGAAATGAGTGTGTGTTTGAGTGTGTGTGTTTATGAGTGTGTGTGTTTGAGTGTGTGTTATCTGGTTTTTAGGAGGCACTGCCTCCCTTGTTTCCTCAGAGAAGATGCAACTGGCTTGGCTTAGACTTAGGCCGTTTACACTAGTGCGGTTTTGTTTTAAAACGCCTAACTTTTGCTACATTATGGCTATCATTTACGCTACTCTGGCATTTTCAACCTTCAAAAACAGAGACTTTTGAAAATGCTGCAGACCCCGTTTTAGTTTGAAAACTCCAGGGTTGCGTTTCAGTGTAAACGGACCAAAACTGAGACATCTGAAAACGATGGCATGCTGTCCATATTCTCTCTGCGTATCCTTGACGACCGTGTAAACAGTAACATCATGCTCATTGTTGTACCCATAGATATGTATAGGTAGATACCCCATTCGACTGCTCCAAGCACGCAGACGCATCCGCCATCTAAATACTAGGGAATCTACCTATACATATCTATGGTTGTACCTGCATGGATGGTCATGTGACATGCGTTTTCGGTTGTGTAGTGTAGACGGAGATCGTTTCTGAAATGCAGTGAAAACGCCAGTGTAGATGAGGAACGTTTTCATTTTAAAATGCCTTTTTAAAATGAAAATTCACTAGTGTAAACGGGGCCTTACATATGTTTCTGTTGTTCACTTGTTATTCTTATGCATCTTCTTATATACTTATTTTTCGCATCATGCTGATTTTTGGGAAAAAGCCTTATTGAGCCTCTGCAGTGGATGTAAAGATAGACTTATGTAACAAGTTTAACTGTGATACAGTCTTACCATTTGTGAACACGGCATAGCTTGATTTGCTAAATTGCAAATTATGTTTTGCATGGCTGGTCTTTTAGTTCAGGTGAAGCTTGCAGAGACTTGTAGGATTTTTGAAATGCATAACTACTAAACAGTACAGCCTTCATGCTTTTTGCAAAGAGCAGCCACAGACCAGAGAACCATTTGTTGAAAGACAAACAAAACCTATTTTTAATACTAACTGGTTTGGATAACATGATCCTGATTAGTATCAAAACCCGGGATTTGCCAGCATAAAGTCTGGTGCAAAGTACAGCTTAACAACAGCAGGAAACAATAAGCAGCTTCCATCCTGCAATCACCAAAAACATCACTGTGAAGATACTCTCAACTTCATTTGGAAGATAGGACCAAAACCTTGAGAAAAACTTAAGATATTGCCCCATATTTGAATAGTGCAAAACACAGAACGGTCTACTGCAAAGTTTTGAATATACTAGCCTAATTTTTTTGAGCCCCAGAATTTGCTTATCCCCAAGTTCAGGTAGTGAAAGTTGACATACTGCATGGAGACATGCAATACTCATCCCAAAACTACTTTAAAACAGAATTGAGCCAATTCTTACACAGGTAGTTTTTAAAATACTGAGAGTCAGGAATAATGGTGCTCAAAGAAAATATTGGTGACCAACAGAAGAATTACTGCACAGTTTTACAAAATCTAGCGGCAAAATGTTCATATTTTTTTTTTTTTTTTTTTGAAATTGCCACTTCTAATGCCATAATTTTACTACCTTGGAGCTGTTCTGAACTTAACTGGAACACAAAGGTAAAGGCTGCATAACTTGTCTATTAGGATAGATTGATCAAATGCAGATAAAGTTAAAAAATAAATATATATATATATATATATATATATATATATATAAATAAATAAATAAAATAAATAAATAAATAATTAATAATTCCACCAGAAAAATAACTGGTTTTATTGACTTAACAGGATGTAAAAATGCCACATTCAGAAATGAACTAATCTACTAAATGACAATGACATGTTGAGAGATGGACTCCTCGGTGGGGAGAGCACTGGACTCCACAACTGGACGGGGGCTGCTGGACTCAGTCAACTTCCCATGAACCTCAGTGGGTAAATGGCCTGATTCCTCGACAGGGAGAGGGCTGGACTCTGCAACTCTGTGGGGGCTGGACTCAGCAGGCAGAGAACTGGATTCCTTGGCGGGCTGGGCCCAGACAAATTCTTCACATCAATGCCTAAAGAAAATGGGTGCAAAACATGTCAGATAAGCTGCAATTAGCTTTCCTCATGGTAAAGCGTCAACACACAAAAGACTACTCTTTTGTATAACTAGCCCAGATACATTCTTCAAAGTCAGCAGAACAGCCAAGTTACACTTTGCTACCACTGGCGGGTCTGGATTTTGGTTTACATAAGGAAAGGACAAGGAGCAATCTGGAAAAGAAAAGGCATGATCAGGAGTACAACAATACACTTGTGTCACAATACACACTAGTCACTCATTTTCAAAACTTTAGCCAAAGTATAATCTTGGAGTTTAAAAACAAAACATTTAAACTAAGACATATGATAAACGGTTAAAGTATCCTTCACTGAGGTGTTAAATGTGGAATTACACCAGGGGTTGACCTGTATAGGTTTGGATGTTGTCCTCCTCCCCAATACACAGGGTAAAAAGACCAAAATAGGATTCATAATTTGCTTTAAAAATTGTTATTTTTAAGTCGTTTTATTATGTGCTTTACTTAACACTTGATAATCTCACATGTGACCTGGGTTTAACATTTGAGGCACAATTATATTTAATGCTAAAGATTTGAAATTTTAATTTTGGATGAACCACACACACACACACGTGGCAGTATTTCTGTTATATTGTGACTATATTGTTACACTAATACAGGAAGTTAGTATGCCCCATTAATAACTACACATCATGTTAACAAAGAGACAGTGTCATGACCACACAAACATTGCAAACCTCTCTTTTCCAAACGTACTTGCTCACTACCAGTCCTGTATTAAGGATGCCCAATAATAAGCAAACCCTGAAGACAAAATATAAGGTTAAAGAAAAAAAAAAAAAAAACCAACAACAACAACAACAACAACAACAACAACAACACCACAGACTAATGTGCTATCGGAAACTTAACACTTATGAGTTTGTGTTCACTCGCTTTGTTGTTGAACAGAGATCATGGTGGACACCCTATTTATTCTTGCCTGTTTCTTGGGGATTTTTTTTAAAAGCCAAAAGGCATAGATTAGAAGATATTTAGTCAATATCCAACAGGTTTTGAATAAAATGTAACGTCCCGTTCATTAGTAGCTATATAAACATTCACAGCGCTATCCAGATATTCAGCTGACTGATGACTCCTAAATTCCAGGTCAAATAAATGCTATTTTCACTGTGTTCAATACAAACAATATGCATTAAATGGTTATTTATATACATGATCGTAATGACAGGAGAAAGCAATGTAGATGTTGTGAGAGACGAAAACTTTACACTGCTACCAGCACTACTACGTTTCTCACCTCTGCCATATTTAAAAAGTTTATGGCTCGCCCAGCTCAGGCATCAAATTGATCGGAGAGTTTCCCAGTTGTAAATACAACTAGGGAAGCCATTCATATCTAATTTCCAACTAGAAAACTCATATTTACTATAATCCAGATAGCACAAGAAGACAGCATTAAAACACTACATTAAGATAGAACAACTTCACCATTGAGCACCAATTGGTCACTCAAGAACACGAAAAACATAAGGTTTGAAACAGCCATCTTGAATAAAGATTGAAAAATCAACAATCTAATCCTGCTTTCTGAAACAAACTTTGAGTCAGGGGTTTTAAAGTAACTCAGATTTCCATCACCTGGGCTCCTCGTTAAAGTCAAATTAGTGAGAGAGGACCCACTCGTTAATATTCTCATGCAGACATCGGTTGGTTGAGAAATCACTATTGTGAGTTTCAAAATGTTCAGAGATGTAAATTTTATTTGAGTTTTAGAAGATAATATTACTTATACTTATATTAATCCAATATTGTCTATAGTTTTTCTCCTTCGGTATGAAAGGTGGTGGAAATGTAGGAGCATTTATCTACCACAATAACAATGAAGATGAATTAAAGTGACAACATTTAAACAGATAAATGCATAAAGTGTCAAGAGAGTCAAATATAGTGAATGATTATAGCATGTAACTATATATGTGTTTAGCTCATTACTGGGTGAGCTAAACTACAGTAGTCAACATTTGAAGTAGATCAAAACCTTTCATCAAAGTTGTCCTAAAATAAAAACAATACCCATTCTTGTCTTAGGACAACTTTGATTAACTTTTTTGATTCACTTCAAATGTTGACTACTATATTTTTAAAACTACAGTCAAACTGTTAAAGAAGTAGTGAAGTTAGTAATGTCACTGCTTAGTTACTCCAGAGCCCTGTTTAGGACACGATCAGCACTACAAATGTAAGTTGTTTGTCAAAGATATTAAATGTATCACTCTCACAGATATCTAGTATTCAATACAGTAAAGATGTTTCCAAACAAGTCTCGGGGATTTCTGGAACTCATTTACTTTAAATGGTAATACAAACAGTGAAAATGTTTTCTTTTAACTATGAGCTCATACATACGGAAGTTCTAAAAGGCCATGCATTGTTATTTATTATTTTTTTCCGTCTTGTTTTCTCGTTATCACGACTTAATTTTCTCGTGATCTCAACGACAAAAAAAAAAAAAAAAAAATGGTTTTGTCGTGATCACACCATAACAGGAGTTGTTCTCTAAGTTACACAACTGCACCAACAGCTGGCAGTGTAGAACTAAAAATAACTGATTGAGACCTGTATACTGTATATCCACCTTACTGTACATGTTCATGACAGAGTAAGCACCTCTCCGTGATTGCTATAATTTGTGCAGTTCATTAACTGACATTTAATTAACTTATAAATGTTAAATGCTTGAATAGAAATGATTATTTTTGTTTGAAAGTGTATCTGTTATCGTTACGTTCTTACTGCTGTCACTACCACAATAACATTCAGTGAAACTTATTGCTTATTAAAACCAGTGTTGAGGTCACTGTATAGTGTTCTGTTTGCAACCTATAGGCTATCTTTATTTGTGCATCTTTGAAGTACACGATTGTTAGTTAAGTGGGGATAATGTTGTGTTTATGTAGAACGCGCTACAATTTGCAATGTGCATCTTTGTCCTTATTTTTAATCTTTATTGTTAATAAATATATATTGATAAGGAATGTGATTTATATATGTAAAAATGTGTATAAGCTAATTTAGTTAAGCGATGTTATACAGTGTTGTAATATTTTCTACATTTCTTTGTAGGAAACCACACACACACACACACACACACACACACACACACACACACACACACAAATAAATACTCTTTTCAAACAGCATCCCAAGCTTGTAAGGCACATATCAATCACAACACATCCCACATGACTAATAAAAATCACAAACAAATTATATATCATTTTATTTCAAAACGAATGAGGAAAACAAAGTGAGTTGAATCCGAGCAGCTTTAGAACAATTCTCTGCATTCTTCTGAAGAGCACCTGCGCTTTCGGTGTTGAATGCTCTGATGTTAGACCATTTAAACATGTTAATTACACACACAAAAAATGTTTAGCATACTCTGGAAAAAAATCAACAGTGATTGATTAGCCTATATTTGTTTATTGTAGACTTTATTAGTACTACGCGAAGCGAAGTAGCTGAAATATCCATAACACACAGCATAAAAGAGCAATCTGTCAATCAGATGCGCGTCAGAGTTGCGTTCGTTACTATAGCAACAGTAGATTCACAACGCATTGTGTTTTAAAAATCAATCATTGAAAAAAAACACTTTCGTTATGTCGAGATCACGAAAAAACAAGATAGAAAAATAATTCATAATGTATGGCCTCTTAGAACTTCCGTACATACAACAGCTTTTATATAGCAACATTGTATGACCACACAGCATGATAAAGACCGAAAACACACACGACACAGTAAACAATTCATTTAAAAATAATTTTCAACACAATGAAATATTAACATTGAGCCTTTAGTTTTATATAACATAGCACGAATTTGTATTCTAAATGATACCTAAATTAATGATTCCATTAATTAGTCAACTGGCCCAATTGATGAGTTAACGAGGCACTCAGCTGACACAAATGGTTCTCAGTGTGGCTTTAAATTTCCTGGTTGACTCAAGCACCAACATGTCTGGATTGAGCTGTGTTTTTAGTAGCTCAGTACTTTCAAAAAAAATTGTAGTAAAACAAGAGAATGAGCGTTATTAAATGTATTATGTTGGTGTTTTTTTTAGTTAGTATGGAATGGTAATTTATGTAATGCTGTAAACTTTGAGCTTATACTGTAAACAAATCTTGAACAGGTTTAACAAAGGAAGGGATTTTTATAAATAATAGTTTTTATTTTTGTATTTTTTTATTAGCACTCAGATCCCCAGTGGAATATAGCTTAGACTAGTGATGCAAAGTCTGATTCATTTCCGCGAACCGGTTCTTTTCGGACAGTTCGGCTCATTGAATCGGTTCAAAAGCCGATTCATCGGTTCCTGACATCATCAAGCAGTACGTCTCTATGCATTTCTTTTCTAATAACTCAGTGCCGTGTTGTATCAATGAAAAATTCAAATAAGTAATTTGTGTCAACACATATTGAAACATTCAAAAAATAAAGTTATTTGTGTGAACGCATATTGCTGATTATTGCCATATAATTCACGTAAGTTAATGGTGTTTGTGGTCACAGTTTCATTCGGGGATCCTTTATGTCAGACTGACTGAGCAATATTGACTAGCCTACAACTTGGATAAGATTCCTAAAAGTTTCGCACCTACAGCACACATTACAGACAATGGTGCCCATACGCGGATATGTTCTACATGTCTAAAATATAAAGAAAGAATAAACCAGTCTTATAAACTCCCCTAACCCTAACTTTAAATATAAAATGCATGCATGCACAATAAACTATAGTAAAATGTACATTACTCGACAGAAAGGTTTTTGCAGGTTTTAATAAAATGTAAATTAATAACAGTCATAAGCATATTTCCAGTACGCGCCTCAGGCTTGCACAGTATCGGCAACTCGCTCATCAGAATCTTCGGTAATCCTCGGCACACTTCGCCACGGCTCATTCGGTTCTTTTTGAGCTGAACGTGCTACCTTGGCTTTGGCTGCATCATCAACCCGGAACTAAAGTTCGATTCAGTTCGGTTTGTGAACCGGCTCGACTGGTTACTTGCTGAGAACCGGCTCGAAAGAACGATTCGTTCAAGAACCGAACATCACGAGCTTAGACTCTTCCTTGAGCCCAAGCAAAGAAAAAGGTGTATATGTAGTCAGACTAAGATTCTTTATATACAGGTACACATTTGCTGTAGTGACAAATACTGTATATGATCATTCTTTAAATGTTACAAAAATTTAAGAGTATTTTAAACTCTGCTAATTAAACTTGTTGTGTTTGATCTCTGCAGACAATCTAGTCAACAGCCACCATAACTTGGAATGGGAATCATCATCATCATCTGCGAACGCCATCTTGAGCCAGAATGCTACTGATGGTGCATTCAAGTTCTCCTGAGAAGTTGACAACTCGTAACTACGATGTCTGGTGCGTTCAAGTCACTTTGGTTGGAACAAGATGGCGATTAAACTTTTTTTACATAAAATTTGACTTTTTTTTTTTTTTTTTCTACATCGACAAAATAATGAATAAATAATGTGCATCTTGTTTTTGCTTTTTTTGTTTTTATTCAATTTATGAAAGTGATGTAAACTTAATCATTATATATTTTTATGGTATTTATACAGAAGTGTAATATTTTTTATATGTAACTTGTATAGTTTTATTGTACATGACCAAAAAATGTTATTCATTTCAAAATATTTACTGTCAACAGAGATACTGCATATCTATAGTCTTTGGCTGCATCCATTTCATCCGACATGTTTTCTCACTTACACACCCCCAACTCAGAAACTCAGGGCTTGAAGAAGATTTCGAGTTTCCCACTCATAATAATGACTTTGTGGTGGCATTCATGTGTGCTCAACTCGTAAATACAATCTATCCGACATGATTTGAATGCACCATGAGTCCAGTTCTGTTAAAGTTAAGTCTGCAGATGAAACATCTGGTTCTCTCCACTTGCAAAGCAGTGTTAAATGGGATGTTGAAGCTGTGGAATCTCATTTGGACTTTATCCATCTGCATATTATGCAGCGTGTTTCAAGCATTAAACACCCTTCTGGCGTTTCAGAGAGAGCAGCTTCTGGTTCTGTTCTAAGCTAACTCTGGATTCTTATCCTACATATAACCTATAGTTCAGTGTCTCCCTGAAGCTGGTTTTGTCCTTGGAATTTGCTTGACTGTCTCCCAATAAAAACTAGTTTCTTAAGTCTTGTTTTCATTCTGGTAGTTTTCACGAAAGGTTATGAGCCTACAGTATATGAACATGCTCCTTGTGAATTTGCAATTTGGTTTTTAGGAAGACCTAATGCAAGTACATAACAGGTCTTTGTTTTGGGCGTTTGCATGCAGATATTTATTTCAACGCTCACCATCACCAACAAAACTGATTCTGATGCCGCTTGTCCATTGAAATGGTGCAGGTGGATGAGCCTCACAAAACCAGGCTGCGTTCCACTGATGTGAAAACCAAACAATGACGTCGCTCAGTGGCATCTGTAAGTGTACGGCTGTACGCAATGTGCGTACCATGAGTGCTCAGATTGACCTGAGATTTGCCCGCAAATATTTCAGCAGTTATTATATGTGTCCCGTATTTCTGTCGACTGAACCAGCCATGCCATTAATTACAAATTTACGTTCGAACCGCTCTCTCTGTTTCTCTGTTAGTAGCCAGATCTCATAAAAATGTGTATCAGTAGCACGATTTTCTGCACGCCAAAGTCAGTTTCTGTGTAGGCCTATAGCTAAATAATATGGCACCAAATAAAAACAGAAAATGATGCTATACGCACTGTCATGAGATTGGGTTAGCCTACAACAATTGAATTTGTATTTTATTTTTTTTTTATCCCAATTAAAAATTTTATTGTGAAAAACATTGCGCTTTTGTAAATTAAAGAAAACAAATAGGGTGCGCTTTCATCCTTCTCGGTTTCCTTGAACTTGAAATGAACAAAATTGAAATGGAGCTTGGTGTAGACTTGTCGTGCAGTTTTTTTTTTTTATTTGGTTTTGTTAATATGTTCATTATTTAAGTGATATATATTTATATATTAGATGTGTCGTCAATAAGCGGCCATTTGCACCAGCAATTTTTATAATTTTTATTTCTTTTTTTTCAGTCGTGAATATCCACTTTAGAGTCGAGCAGCAGCAGCGAGTGCCTTCAGCGCAGCTGGAAGAGTTCAGCTGCGTTCACACTAGCAGCGACTGTCTGGCTGGCGATGAGGTTGCTAGTGGACGTTCTCACTACTAGTTGCCTTGACAGCGAATCTGGTTTTGTGCGCTAAATACAAACATTTTGGAGGGAAAAGACTAAATATAATATAAATATAAATTAAATACGTACATACAAACAAAAATGAATGAGAAACAGAGCCTACTCTTTTCCATTGCGTATGTTTATCTATGGCTGACAGGAGAATGATCACATGAGCTCTACTGTCTTCTTTCCTATTGGCTGTTTCTCCCGAAAGTTGCTCTTCATTTGCATAAAGTTGAAGGATTCTGAACTTTGTCACGTCGCTGGACACGGCCCATCCAGTTGCCAACGGCCGCTGTCGCTCTTGTCGCCGGAAATCGCAAGCTCTCCATTGAAATGAATGGGTTCGCGTCGCTTTGTCGTTGCGTGTCACTTGTAGTGTGAACGGGGCTTGCAATAGGCTAAAGCTTGGCGCAAAGGAAAGCCCCAGCAAATTATCATGAATGTGTAGGGGGGAAATAGTAAGGAGATATTTGAATTATTTATTAATAAACTAGTGTTTTCTGAGTCAGTTTTGCAAAGATGAAGATAGCGATCCTGACTCGCTATGTCCTCATTGGACACGCCTTTAAAGAGAAATGAACCTTTACAGATTAATGAAAGTTTTTGTTTTCATTTTGATTATGATTTTGATTTCATTTTAAAGTAGTAATTTAAAGCTTTCTATGGATATTTTAGGCAAGTCGTGATGATTTGAGAAGACTAAATTGATCAAACATGATTAACTCACTGTCTGCTGCTGGCCGCTTGGTTGTTACTTTAAAAAAAAAAAAAAAACTTACATTTAACGTACAAAAAATGCTCCAAATGTTTTTCTAAATTAACTTAATAAAAAAAAAACTGAAACGAATTATAATCCCTTTTCCATTACATACAGAACTGAACCATTTTAATAGCTGAGACAGTAGTATAAGCTGTTTTGGGAGAAGGGGGAAAAGATGGACTCGGGCCGGTAATTCTGATGAGCTGTCGGACAAGGGCCAGGCTATAGGGTCTATATTTGAGGCCCGTGCAGGATTCTAATCCACTTCATCCAATGTTGTTTTGTTCTCTGTTGTTTTCATCTGTGAGCGAGCTCTTGGGGGGTTTCAAAAATGAAAAAAACCTGCCTCTCTCTGCTTGAACTGAGATTTGGTCAGTTTGTGCATCTCATCAGAAGAGGACGCTGTTCACACCACAGAAAATACTAAACACAAAATCTGCATTCCTCAGAGAATTCCTCTGCATGTCAAAACAGGTCAACAGATCACTTCTGCATATGTTTGACTTTTTGTGACAGCTATTTAGCAACATAGTGCACTTATTGCATGTCCAGACTCTCCGGAGAAGCTCAGGGTTAAACGCTTTTTTAGTGGCTTGGTTAGTACTAACTTTAAATCACTAACTAAAGCCTCTGCAAAATAATACTACCTCAAAATAAAGAACAAGCGTGCGCTTTTATGAGACGTGTGAACTGCATTCAGTCTTTCACTCTCTTGCTGACACGTTTTCATTATCTCCACCACATTCTCTCACTTCCTAGTTTGCCTAAAAAGGGCATATTATACTGAGGGAAGTATGTGCGTATGTGTGTGTGTGTGTGTGCGCATGTGCATGTGTGTATGTGCAATCAAACTAAAAGAGATCAGAGCAGGACGAGAGGTTATATGAGAGGAAGAGGTTGTGAGGATGAGTGGAAATAAGAAAGAAACTGAGAGGAAGGTGTTGAAGATCAAATGAGAATCCTCACATGAACAACAGACAGTTTCTCCACTTCCTGTCAGAGACAGGAAGTCACTGAGTCAGTGTGTGTGTGAAGGTGTGTGTGTGTTCCTTTTTTAGTGGTGTTTGCTAACAGTCAAGCATCTCTATTATTGCTCATGGTGTGATGAGCACTGATGCCATTTATGATTGCTGATGAGCGTTGCGCCTGGACTGTTTCACACTATAGCCTTATCAACACAATTTAACCCTGCAAATGTGTCGATAACCCTGCTTGGTTTCTTGCAAAATAAAACTCTTGACATTAAGTATGCTGCAAAAAAAAAAAAAAAAAAAAAAAACAACTTGTGTTTTTCCAGTAAAAATATAAAAAATTCATAAATCAAAAAACATTTACTTGAGTAGGACAAAGGCATGAGATATTAAGTCTTAGTTTCTGAAAAATGTATCAAAATTAAGTGATTTTATGCTTAAAACAAGAAAATATATCTGCCAATAGGATATAAAAAATCTTTTTCCCTTTGCATTAAATTGATTTGTTCTGACCTCATTGGCAAATATTTGTTCTTGTTTTATGCATAAACATCGCTTCATTTTGATACAAAGCAAGACTTAATGTCCTAAGTCACTGTCCTACTCAAGAAAATGTTTCTTGATTTAAGAATCTTTAGATATGTGTAATGGAAAACAAGGAAGAAAAGAATTTTTTTTTTTTTTTTTTTTTTTTTTGCGGTGTATTAAACTCTGATTGATTCTTAAAATCATGTCTTGCTGCTGTTACTTCAAGAAGTTCTCCTCAGAAAATGAAAAGTGCAGGTTTTGAAAACACAATTTGGTTTGTTACTGACAAACCTTTCCAACCTGCTCGGTACAGACTTGATCAATCTGGGTCTATGTGTGGTATTTCAGGTGCTTTGTCATCATAAAGCACACAGTTGGGCTCAAAGCTCACGATCTTTGCAGAAAGGCTATTTTCTTCCCCGTTTGACTGGCAAATGAGTTTCCTCTTAACACACAAGGCTTCTCAGCCACGCATACACTCCACCCAGAAACAAACCCGACATCGACAGCAGAGACTCTAATTCTGACGTTAGACTGCAGACTTTCCGTTGAACCTATAAAAGAGAAATTAGCAGGGCTGTGAGGTACGAAAGACAGAAACGGGATTATAAATCATACACCATTCAGAACAGACTCACCGTGAGCTCTGAGGTTATGAAGTGTTGTCATATGCTTCTGTCAAGAGATTTCAACTTCACGTTTAAAAAACAGTGTTAATATTGCTGAAGGACTACACTACCCATAATCCCATAGCGAGCCACCAAATGTCAAGAAGTTCAGCAACGACCCATCCATTCCCACCAAGCGCTGCAAATGAGTTTCCATACACTCTCACTTTACTTACTGTGGATCTTCAAACATATTGTTTTCCTCATAATCAGTACCTGTATGTCAATAGTTTTATTTTGTACTGTTGTTTTTGATTGCTCCAGAACCATGTATAGACTTTAGTCAGGGTAGCATCACATTTAACTTCTTACAGGAATCAAAACGACTGAAGCAAAGTGCATTTAACAACATACCAATTGTTCAGCTGACGAAATGTCTTTCTGAAAAGATTTCAGTAGACAAAGGTGCCAAAAAATAGCTTTGTTGTGAAAGTTCCCTCATTTGTATCTGTGTTTCCTCTAACCTGACTAAAGTCTATAGAACAGTTCATCAGCGTTTATCAAAAGCTCTGGATGTTCTACGTTATTTTAGTGCTTCAAAGAGGCCTATCGCTGATCAATCGCCTGAGTCTGAATAAACTCACAGATAAGGATCTTCTCTGCGCAAACTGGCCTCGAGTGCATCACACACACCCAGCGAAAAGAATCCTGTGTGTATGTGTGTGTGTGTATTTGCCTGCCTCGCAGGCATACATTCTCTTTTCACTACATTAGTCAGCGTGTGTTCGCATGTTATGATAGAAACATCTCTCACTCTGGTCTAACCAGTGAGAACATGAGCATGAATTCCACAGCTCCAGAACATCTGACTTCTAAACTCTGCAGTGTTTGCAAGGCTCAAATCTGCTGCTTCTTCTTCATTACCATGCGTTTCTGTCTTCAGAACCAAAGAATAGAAAAGAAATACAGAAATTATTTTTAGCCTAAAGAAAATGGGATTTTTAGTCATTTTTGTTATTTAGTTTTAAAATGTAAAAGGGGTTCCTAGCTTACAAGGAACATTCTCAGAATGTTCTGACAAGGTTTTCTCAAAGTTACGAACAAACGTTCTTCTAGTAACATTAATAGAATATTCGTTTAAAGTGATATGGTCTTTCCTAATGTTCTCAAAACGTTAGCACAAAAACAATATTTATACATTGTTCATGCAACATTTATTTTTGAAAGAGTTTAGTTGGATGTTCATCTAATGTTTTTTAAACGTTACTGCTTATTCAGAGAACATTCAAATGTAACATTTCCGTAATGTTTGGAAAATGATAAAATGGAATGTTCCTGTAACGTTCAAATACAAAAAAAAACAAAAAAAAACATTGTGTAAACATTTAAAAAACTGAATGTTTTGAATGTTCAGAGAACATTTTCATAACATAATTGGAATGTTAGAAAAATGTTCTTAGAACATATTTTTGTTAGTTGGGTTCTTCTTGGGTTCCCAAGAAGAACCCTCCAGTGAACAGTTCTTAAAAGAACCATTTTTTTTCTTAGTAAAGAACACTTAGTACCTTGGTGAAGGTTTTTTTTTTTTGTGGTTCTTTACGGAACCATTGAACATTATTCTTAAGAATGCTTTCATAAATGAAACATATATAAAACATCACTGCAATGCAGTCATTTTGCTGCAAAAAAAACAAAAACATTCTTTCTTCCACAAGTGCTTCTGAATTAAAGGTGAAGTTTGACATGTTCTTGACAGGTTTCCCAATTTTTGTAACTTGCCAAATTCACCCTGCTGATGGGTGAAATGCTACATCTCTGGTCCCGCCTCCTTCTCTCACATGGCACAATCTGATTGGTTTCTCCAGTGGTCATTTCTCGGTGTCGTCTGGTCTGCTCTGATAGGACAGTGAGATCATCTGCACAGCATCTTCTCACAGTCAGATACAGTAGAGGAATGAATTTCAGTTGATCTCATTCAGGTCGGCTGTCTCTGTAACTCTTCCTGTCATATCATGCAGCTTGCAGATTCACAAACAGGATGCTGTGGTCACGTTCTGCTGTATTCTTTCGCCTCCTTTTTCTCTATCGCTCTGCAAAAGGCCAAACTCCAGCCTAACTCACGACAAACTCCAGATCAGCTCAGACTTTAAACTTTAACTTAGATTTAACTCAAACTAAAATTAAAATGAACTCTGATTAGGAAGTCAAGACGTGTGTCAATCTGAGCAGCTTCAGCACACAAGCCCATGTGTGTTATCATGATGCAGGAGCCTGTTTGACGAGTCAGATGATTTAAAGCGATAGCACACTTGAAAATGACTCTCCTGTCAATATTTGCTCAACTTCCTGTTGTCTCAATCTGAAACACAAAATGAGAATGGCTGACAAATCTTAACACAGCTTTATTCCATGCAAAAACCATTCTTAGAGGCCATGTCTGCGTTAAAACACCATCATAAAAGTAGTCCATATGACTTCTGCGTAATATCACGCACAACAGCGTCTCGCCAGGTTTGTTGTAATCAAGCGCGATGCCAGATTGAATATGTGGAAGTGTGAATGAGATTTGAGAGCTGCCATTTTAGTCTGTTCCTCATTCAAATCTATCATATGACTTCAGGTCACGACTGCTAAGGTGTTTTTTCATTTGTCATTTTATTTCTATGAAACATTCCAAACATCTCCTTTTTGAATGTCTCAGAATATATGTGGGCTTGAAACGACATTTGCATAAATGCATCTTAAAATAAATCCAAGATCTACCACTAAGATGCAAAAAACATTATTTGAATAATGACAGCGAGGACCTGGCCTGATTTTTTGCTTCGGAGTGCATTTATCACATGAGGTATTTCATAAATCATAAATGCATTTGAATATATAACACACTACTTAAAGTGTGCATGTTCACACTCGTCACTGCCCAGCTAACAGGGAACGTTCTCAAACCGTTGTGACAAGGTTCTCTCAAAGTTGTGAACATCATTCTTGCAGTAACATTTATAGAACGTTTGTTCAAAGTTATATCTTTAACGTTTTCAAAACGTTACCAGAAAAACTTTATTTGTACATCATTTGTGAAATGTTTTTCTTTGAAACATTTTAGTTAAACGTTTGTCTAACTTTTTTTTTTTTCAATTTCACTGCATATTACAGGACATTTACATGGACCTCTTATTCTGAATAAGACAATATTATGATTAAGGCATATACATGAGTTGCTTTTAGAACATTCCTTTCATGTTCACATTTTACATGTTATAGCACATAGATTGATTAATGGCACATGTCATTATGTCCCCACGCGACGCCATCTGAAGTCCTATCCAGAATTTCATGTACCAACATACAGTTCCTCTTCATTATGGTACCATATACAGTTTTGGGTGTTTCATTTTTAATTCTACGAAAGCTTCAAGTGCAGTTAATTATTTGTCATGATATACATGTTGTTGAATCCATGCTCTTTTGTTTTCTGTCAAACCGTTGACTAATGCCGTGTGCGTATCCTGCTGCAAAATGTGGCGAAAAGTCCTAAACGATGGTAATAGTGTGATTAAGGTGTGTACATGTCTATACCGCACTTCGATAATATGACTAAAATACTCCACGTCTTAATTCGATTTGTGTTTACTTCAAGTATGATTTTAGCTGGATTAAAGTAATCAAAAATCTCTGTTTACATGGTAGATTATTCTTAATCAGAGTATTGTCTTATTCGAAATATTGTAAATGTACTGATTCAGAAGTCATTCAAAAGTTACATTCCCATAATGTTTAAAAAAGTTAAATTATAATAAAAAAAAGTTTCTTCACTGAGTACGTTTACATGGACAACAATGTTATTTTAACACGATTAAGACAATACTCTGATTAAGCATCTACCATGTAAACAGAGAGTTTTGATTACCTTAATCTGGCTAAAGTCATACTCGAAGTAAACACACACAAAAAACGTTTAACGGCAAACAAAAAAGCATGGCTTCAAAAATATCATTTTCTGTTTACACGTATAAATAATTAACTGCACTTGAAGCTTTCGTAAAATTAAAAATGAAACACCCAAAACTGTATATGACATCATAACGAAGACGAACTATAATGTTTATGTGAAATTCTGGCGGGAACGTCAGATGGCGTCGTGTGGGGACGTAATGACGTGTGCAATTAATCCATCTATGTACTATTATAACATGTAAAACGGGAACATTCTAAAAGCAACTCATTTAAACTCATTAAGAAATATTCTAAAAGCAACTCATTTAAACACCTTAATCATAATACTGTCTTATTCAGAATAAGGTAAATAATTAGATTATCGATGTCCATGAAAATGTAGTCACTGTTTGCATAAACAAAAACGTTTTATTCAAGTGTTCATCTGAATTTTTTAAAACGTTGTTACTCGTTTCAGAACGTTCAGAACATTTCCGTAATGTTTGCTAATTGATACAATGGAATGTTCCACTAAGGTCCGCATAACCGAGGAGAGAGTTTTTAAAACATTTAAAACCCAGACATCAGCAACATTCAGAAATAACGGTCTTAGAACATATTTTTATTAGCTGGCTGATTTTTAATTTGGTCACCAATGCCAGTCCTCAGCTTCCTTCAGTCAGCTTTTCACATTCTTTCCTTCAGCAGATTCTGCATGCGATGAAATGACTTTCAGCTGCACAAGCGCATCTTCAGTCAGTCTTTCAGAGTCTCGCGCGGGGCGGAAGTGGGCCGTGGGGCAGGGCTCGCGCTCTGCTGCATATAAACCGACACGGACTTCCTCGAACTCACTTTGCATCGGAGCAGAGACGCACTCAGGTACTTTATTTCTCTTATCGCTCGTTATCGCTTTCCTCGAGCGAGTATCTATCCGCTCAGGGCTTACGTGATGCGGTAGTTTTTCTAACTGATGATGATGATGATGATGAAGTGTTTTCCCGCTCCTCAGATCTAAAGCAGCAGTCATGAGCTGGGACAGCTACATCAGCAGCCTGACCAAGAGCGAGTGGGTGGATGATGCGGTCATCCTCGGCTGCACCCCGGGCCAGGAGTCCGTCTGGGCGGCAGCACCGGGCGGCTGGCTCAACCAAGTCACGGTACGACATTTACCGTCAAAGAAAACTTCGCTTTGTTTTTAAATTACGATTTCCCTTACGAAAATTAACCGTCGTTTTACTACAGGAAAAGTGCAGTAAGCATGTTTTTTTGGCGTATTTGTATTACTCCAAATGGTTTATTACAAATACCATGATAAAAAACTATGGTTAGTGTCACAAAACCGTTAATTTGTGGTTTAACTATGGTAACCGTGTTATTTTGGATTTATTTGTAGTAAAATCATGGTTAATTTTCGTAAGGGTTATGTATTTGCGTGAAAAACTATTTTTTTACTTACTTGTCTCTTCTTCCTCATTTAAAACTCGCCGAATCAGTTTGCGCTATAATCTCCGCCGATTATACCGGAGTTCGGTGTTGTCCTGTGAAGCTTTCTGGCGAGTTTTATCAAGATAATCCGATGTCGTTTCCATTAGTTTGACGGTTTAGCGGGAAATCAACGGTTTATTAATTCGCGCTGAATTTCCTCAGAGCGCTCGAGCGGAGTTCTGTTCAGCGCTCCTTATTTGGTCACGCGTTCAAAGGCGGAAGTGGGTATCTGAATGAGAGCGCGCGCGAGAGGCATGGGCGGAAACGGGGCGCGCGCGCTCTCATTCTGACAGGTTTTTTTGTATTATTATTATTTTTTTATGTCAGATTATTGTAAATGTTAGCTATTAACTATTTAGCGCAAGTATGAGAGACTTTCGCCTTAAGTGAACTACCGCTAGTGTCTGTGTGTCTAATATAAAGTAAAATTTAGTTTTGACCGCAGATTATTTCAACACTGGGCTTCCTGACTCAGGTTCCTCTTACTAACTTTCATTCTGACATGATATATAATGTGTGTGTGTGTGTGTGTGTGTGTGTGTGTGTGTGTGTGTGTATATGCATGTATGTATGTGTGTGTGTGTGTGTGTATATATATATATATATATATATATATATATATATATATATATACATTTCACCTTTATCTTGAGGTGAAATGCCTCAAGATAAAGATAAATAAATAGGCTAAGTATGTGTGTATGTGTGTGTGTGTGTGTGTGTGTGTGTGTGTGTGTGTGTGTGTGTGTGTACAGTTGTGTGTTTCCCCCGTTCGTGTCATAACATGCAGCTCAGACTTTTAAAGAATTTAGAGATGCTGTCTGTCTCTGTAACTTCTGACCGGAAGCGTTCTCTAAATGTTGTGGCAAGGTTTTCTCAAAGTTACAAACAAACATTCTTCTGGTAACATTAATAAAGCAGTTGTTCAGAGTTGTCTGGTCTTTAATAATGTTCTCAAAACGTTAGCACAGAAACATTATTTATACATTGTACATAGAATATTTATTTTTTCCTGAAACATTTTAGTTGAACGTTCGTTAATGTTGTTTTAGAATGTTCAGAGAACATTTAAAAGTAACATTCCCAAAATGATAAAAATGATACATTGGAAAACATTTGGAGAATAAATGTCTTAATAACGTAATAATAACGTTAACAAAATGTTCTTTATCTCATACTGTGAAAAGCATTAAGTTTCTGATATAATTGCAGCTGTGTCTGTGTTGTTGCAGTGATCTGGTGTGTTCATCTACTACTGTTTCCGACATCCATTGATTAAAACAGTGAGAAATGTAAATAAAACAGTGCACAAATGCACTTTCCCTTATACTTCCAATGTTCATTTGAAGCTAAAATCTTGATGTTGAAATAAAAACTCATAATGCGCTCAGAGCTTGATTCATCAGGATGTGAAGGTGATTGTGATCTGGATTCTACGAATGGTCTGGAATGATGGATAGATTCAAACGGAGGACTGGAGTCTGATTTCCAGTCTGTATGTTGAGCTGTAGCCTAGATAGGCGTCGTCTTCAGGAACATGACAAAACATGAGGAGAATCTGAGCGCGTGCGAGGAGGAGCTTTGAGTGCTTCTGCTTGTTTCAGCCTGTGTTTGCTGGGCCACTATATCAGCCGCAATCCTCACTCACAGTCTGTCTCTCCGTCAGGCGTCTGAGGTGCAGGCGATCATCGCCAGTGACCGCAGTAGTCTGTTTGCCAATGGAGTGACTGTGGCCGGCAGAAAGTGCACAGTGCTGAGAGACGCTCTGAATGTGGAAGGCCAGAACACCATGGACATCAAGATGAAGACCTCAGAGAAAGAGCCCGACCCGTTCTCATTCACCATCGGCAGATCTCACAAAGGTGAGAGCCAGCAAAATATAAAGTATACGTCAAGTGTGTGCACTTTATGGAAGTGCATATTTACTGAATTTGAATAAATGCAGATTGTAATGGGGATTAAAAATGGAATTATAGTAATGAGAATCGCGATTAACAAAAAAACATTAGAGTAAT
>CM077261.1:482638-487638 GCA_039654775.1 Spinibarbus caldwelli
ATGTAACATTACATTAGAGTTTTCATATAAAGTTATCTGGTGTTTAATAATGTTCTCAAAATGTTAACACACAAACATGATCAAGGGATCATTTTTGGAATGTTCATCTGTTCATCTAACGTTTATAAATGTTGCTACTTGTTTCAGAGGACATTCAAAAGTAACGTTTCCACAACGTTTGCAAAATTCTATAATGTTTTTTTCCTTTGAAATTTGCATAACCAAGAAAACATTCAGAAATAATGTTTTTGTAAATTAATGGAAACATGTGAAACATTCTTAAAACATTTTGTTAGCTGGGAGAAAGATCCGCATCAAGCGCAGGCTTAATAATTTTATAGATAAACACAAACTATTGAGTGAATATCAGTATGGCTTTAGGGTAAATAGGTCGACCTCAATGGCTGTGATGGAACTGGTAGAAGAGATTTCTACTTCAATGGATAATAAAGAATATATTGTGGGGGTGTTCCTAGATTTAAAAAAAAGCTTTTGACACTATTTATTATGGCTTATTAATGATGAAACTGGAGATATATGGTATGAGAGGAAAAGCCTTCTCTTGGATAAAAAGATATCAGTTTGTACAAATAAATAATGTTGACTCAGATTTAATGAAAGTTACTTGTGGTGTTCTAGAAAGGTTCGGTGCTAGGCCCCATATTGTTTGTACTGTATATAAATGATATTTGTAAAGTGTCTAAAGTATTAAAAATGGTTTTGTTTGCTGATGATACAAATTGATATTGTTCGGGAAAAAATTTGGAACAGCTTCTGAATACAGTGTAACAACAAAGTAACAATAAAGTTAAAATAAGGATAAACAATGAGGAAGTAGAAAGAGTATATGAAAATAAATTTTTGGGTGTTATAATTGATCATAAATTATCTTTTATCCATTGCAACATTAAATAGAACAAAACATATTTTGAATGAAAACACTTATATATAATGTATTGTGTGCTCATAGTTCCATACATTACTTATTGTGTCGAGGTGTGGGGTCATATATATAAAACTAATATAAATTCAATATATATGTTACAAAAAAAAGCTTGTTAATCGGGTTGATTATTATGAACCAACAAACAAATTGTTTATTAAATTGCATGCTTTGAAATTTTCTGATTTAGTTGATTTATATGCAGCACACATAATGTACAAAGTTTATAATAATTTAATTCCAAATTGTATCCAGAAGTGGAGTGTATATGTATATGTTTAAAAAAGTAAGGGCAAGATCTAATGCAAAAATAGGTCTATATCTGTCAAAAAATCTATGGAATAATTGTGATAAGGAATTAAAATGATGTATTTCACTTTGCCAATTTAAGAAAATGTATAAAAAAAAGGTGATAAATAATTATATGAGTCACTATCAATAATTTGTGTATGTATTATTTGAAATATTGAAGTAATAGCTGGAATGTGTATTTTTGTAATTATATATGTTTGGAATTATGCATGTACATTTTGGGAAATGTATTTTGTTTATCTTGTATTAAAAAATTTGAAAAAGTGAAAAAGTGTCGTCCATCAGTTAATTATGTATAAAGGGTAGGCATAATAAGTAAGGCATCGGCCTACACCTTTTTCGGTAATTAAGTTCATTTATTTAATTTTTTTGTGAAAAGTTGTCTGTGAGGACTGAAATAAAAATTTTCGATTGATTGATTGAAAGATAATTAGACTGCAAAAATGTGTCGCAGAAATGTGCACAACACAAATAAAACAACAGCAATAACAGACACAGACACACAAATGGACCTCCATACACTGAATGTCCAGCGCTGTGAGTCTGAGTGAATCTCTGGATGTCGTGCTGCTCTCAGACAACACAAGTGTCTCTCATGATAGTGAAACTAATTTTAGCTTGGTGTTAAAGGGTAGAGAGGGAGAAAGACAGGGAAAGAGCGGCGTGTGTGCGATCATCATAGGTGCCCTTTAGGTCCGAACTCAAACTCACTCTCACATTTCCCTCTTTAATTCAACCCTGACCTTTCATTCAGGTCTGGAGCTCGACGAGGGATGGTCTGAGTGTTTCCAAACCTCGGCTGAAAGGAAAAGACATCCATGAAGATTCAGGGCCTGTCCTGAATGACGTCAGACGTCAGTGAGACAACACATCATTTAGGACAGAGCCGCAGATACTACCCCAAAATATCAATCAGATCGACAGCATATTTAACAAAACACTGGGAATTTATGTAAAAATACAGAATTTTAAAATGACTTGTCATTTTAATGAAGCTTATCTTGTGTTTCATTAATCCCTGATCCCTTCCGACTATAAATATTTGATTCATATTATTCATACTGTATTCATATTTTGTGTAATGATATCATACAGCACATTTCCATTCAGAAAAATTGATATTTTTTAATATAAGTTAAATATATGTTGTAAACATAAAGCTCAATAAAATATATTTTTTAATTGAAAATATACCAAAATATATTTCAAAAAGCATTTCATGGGCAAGAAAATACATTCTTACAGTAGCAAGTGGATAGAACAGCTTACTAGAGATCAAAACTAGATTTATGATGATTCAATAATATTTTTTTACTAGTGGGTGCAGGACGCTATAGTTCATTTACGTAAGTGAGGATAGCAAAATAAAGTAAACTGTGACATATTATACCCAAAAAATACTTCATACAGTGGACTACCAGTCAAATTTATAAAAATTTGGGACCAAAAATAACTGTGATAATGTGAGAAATGTTGAAGGTGTCTGAATACATTTTGGTTTGACTGTATATTGCTGCATGAGGTTTTTTTTTTGTTGTTTTTGTTTTTTTTTTGGACAGCAAAAAAGGCATGACATGTTGACCTCTTGACCTCCAGATCACAGGTCATTGCAATCAAACAGATTTTTGGTTAAAGGTGACTTGTACTATTTTGCAGCTTGCAGTGATATACTAATTTGCTCATTTTCAGTGTGCATTGAACACCCAGGCCACCTACTATATTGACTAAAATTTGCAGCGTATAATCGAAAAAAGTGACATTTATAGTTACAAACTGCATACTATTTGACATTATTTAAATAACAGGCACTTACAGTATACACACTTCAGTATGCATTAAGCAGTGTGTTAGCGTTCCAGTCCAAACATATGTAGAGTCAGTGACTCTTAACTTCAAAATACTAAGATTGATCTGCAGGAATGTGAAACACGGGCACTACACTGCATTAGCGGCTTAATTTAATGCCTTCAGCCTGATGTGTGTGTTCTCTGGTTCTATCCTGGTTATAAAGCCAGTCTAGTGACTAGTGATGATAGTATTTACATTTGATTGCTTTGTTGCAATACACAGTGGTGGTCTAAATGATTAGAACACTAGTAATTTCAGCAGCTAAAAATGGTTTTAAGTCAGTTATTTCTATCTTTTGCTGTAGTGTGTCAGTAGAAATATCAGTTTACATTTCCAAACATTCATTTAGCCATTAATTGTAATAATGCAGTGAGATTTTAGTTTGCTCCACACAGAGATCTGATCTGATCATCATCAGTCTGTCTGGAATGACATGAAGAAACAGAACAAACTGAGACAGACTCAATCCAGAAGAACTGATGCTTCAAGAAACCTACCTGCAAAGCTACAGTACTGTTAAAAGTTTTAGGAACTCGTGTAAAAATGCTGTAAAATGAGGATGCTGTCAAAAATAGATTTTCTTTATCAATTAACTTCTATGAACTAAATGAAATCAACATTTGGTGTGAGCATCGTTCGTGTTTAAAGCAGCTTTTGCTCTCGGTGCACTTGAGCAGAGTTTCTCAGGAGCTTTGCAGGTAGCTTTCTTGAAGCATCAGTTCTTCTGGATTTAGTCTGTCTCAGTTTGTTCTGTTTCTTCAAACTAATAGAAATAACTGACTTAAAACCATTTTTAGCAGCTGAAAATACTAGTGTTCTAATAATTTTGGTCAGAGATGTGGGCGTGTCCTGAAATGTTTGGAGTTTGTAGACGCTCCCTAACGCTCTTCCCATATACGGGGAGGTTGTTGAGAGACCGTCTATAAATTGCGCCGCTGAGATCAGAACGCGCACTCACGCCCCTGTCCAACGCAGAGATCGACACCGACCCGAATCGCCCGCAGGTAATCACCCAAAAACCCACGCATTTGACTAGAACTGTGTGTTTTCACGTTTGAATGTTGCTGACACTTTTTTTTCGTTGAATCAAACGAAAACAGGCTCGAGATCTGCAGGAGTGCGTTGAAATCTAGTGTGAACGGCTGCTTCCTGACCGGAGCGGCTGATCTGAGATCAGTTCTGCTGAACGAGTTTCCGAACGCGCCTTCTGATCCGAGATCTGCAGAACCTTTAGCTCAGGCTGTGCTGTTTAATAGGGATATTTAAATAAGTTTGCTCGTAGGAGGAATATTGTGCGTTCTGTGGGGTTCCAGCTGAACGCAGAGTTTGTTAAACCGGAACACATTTAAGACGCAAACCGTCAAACGTTCTGAAGTAAACTGAATGACCTTCACGCTTCCGGTGGAACCATCGCAGAATATTCAGTCAAACATTAATCACCAGAAACGTTACGGTTAAACTAATAAAACTACTTTCATTGCGACCGTAAGTAGCGTGTATGTCATTTAAAGACGTATTTCAAATGTGACAGTGCAAATATTTAATTTAACTAAATATTAAAAAAAAACGCTCGGGCTAAAGTCCGCACGTGCGTTATTATTGCGTCATAATGCGAGTTATTTAATAACTGATTGTTGCGTCAATGTGCACGCGCAGTATTGGCACTGTAGGGTCACGCGCCGCGTGCTCGTGGGCAGCTATAAGCTGCTGTGCTGTGATTGGTGATTTGATGTTCGGTGGTTGACTGACAGCGTTCGTAGAAAACATGAAAATGTTGCGAAATTGTGAAGCAAGTCTGTTAAACATGTAATAAATGGCCTAAAATGGTACCTAATATTCAAATGCATACTTTTTTGCTTTGCGTTTTTTTTTTTTAAATCAAGCTTTAGCAATCACT
>CM077261.1:490138-497638 GCA_039654775.1 Spinibarbus caldwelli
CACACCTTTCTTTATAAAATAACCTCCTGTAGTTTAAAAAGTAGATCATGGTGCTTGCAATGCCAAAATTGCTAATATAAATGTTTATATACTGAATGCAATGTAAGTCGCTTTGGATAGAAGTGTCTGTCAAATGCATGAATCTAAAGGCTACAGACAAACATTGAAAACATTTCTGCAGATTTGGAATAAGAAGGCAGTATTTCTGAATCGTATCTTGCTTGTTTTCTGTTGCGCAGCTAAGTTCGGTGCTAATGCGATCCTGGGTGTGAGTCTGGCTGTGTGTAAGGCGGGTGCCGCTGAGAAGGGTGTTCCTCTGTACCGCCACATCGCTGACCTCGCCGGACACAAAGACGTGATCCTGCCAGTTCCTGTACGTGTGCCTCCTGCTGACGCGCCTCCTCTCACCTGCACCTCCTCTCCTCCTCTCACCTGTGCCTCCTCTCACTCGCGCCTCCTCTCACCTGCGCCTCCTCTCACCCGAACCTCCTCTCCTCCTCTCACCCGCACCTCCTTTCCTCCTCTCACCCGCACCTCCTTTCCTCCTCTCACCCGCACCTCCTCTCCTCCTCTCACCTGCGCCTCCTCTCACCCGCACCTCCTCTCCTCCTCTCACCCGCACCTCCTCTCCTCCTCTCACCCGCACCTCCTCTCCTCCTCTCACCCGCACCCCCTCTCACCTGCACCTCCTCTCCTCCTCTCACCTGTGCCTCCTCTCACCTGTGCCTCCTCTCACCTGCGCCTCCTCTCCTCCTCTCACCCGCGCCTCCTCTCACCCGCCCCTCCTCTCACCTGCGCCTCCTCTCACCCGCACCTCCTCTCCTCCTCTCACCCGCACCTGCTCTCACCCGCACCTCCTCTCCTCCTCTCACCTGTGCCTCCTCTCACCCGCGCCTCCTCACCTCCTCTCACTCACGCCTCTTTGCCTCCTCTCACCTGCGCCTCCTCTCACCCGCACTTCCTCTCCTCCTCTCACCCGCGCCTCCTCTCACCTGCGCCTCCTCTCACCCGCACCTCCTCTCCTCCTCTCACCCGCGCCTCCTCTCACCCGCACCTCCTCTCCTCCTCTCACCTGTGCCTCCTCTCACCCGTGCCTCCTCACACCTGCGCCTCCTCGCCTCCTCTCACTCGCGCCTCTTTGCCTCCTCTCACCTGCGCCTCCTCTCCTTCTCTCACTCGTGCCTCCTCTCACCTGCGCCTCCTCTCCTCCTCTCACCCGCGCCTCCTTCTCTCACTCGCTCCTCCTCTCACCTGCGCCTCCTCTCCTCCTCTCACCCGCGCCTCCTTCTCTCACTCGTTCCTCCTCTCACCTGTGCCTCCTCTCCTCCTCTCACCTGCGCCTCCTCTCACCCGCGCCTCCTTCTCTCACTCGTTCCTCCTCTCACCTGCGCCTCCTCTCCTCCTCTCACCCGCGCCTCCTTCTCTCACTCGTCCCTCCTCTCACCTGCACCTCCTCTCCTCCTCTCACCCGCACCTCCTCTCACCCGCGCCTCCTTCTCTCACTCGTTCCTCCTCTCACCTGCGCCTCCTCTCCTCCTCTCACCCGCGCCTCCTCTCACCCGCGCCTCCTTCTCTCACTCGTTCCTCCTCTTACCTGCACTTCCTCTCCTCCTCTCACCCGTGCCTCCTCTCACCTGCGCCTCCTCCTTGCCTCCTCTCACCTGCTTCTGCTTTCACCTGCTCCTCCTCTCACCTGCGCCTCCTCTCCTCCTCTCACCCGCGCCTCCTCTCACCCGCGGCTCCTTCTCTCACTCGTTCCTCCTCTTACCTGCGCTTCCTCTCCTCCTCTCACCCGTGCCTCCTCTCACCTGCGCCTCCTCCTTGCCTCCTCTCACCTGCTTCTGCTTTCACCTGCTCCTCCTTTCACCTGCTCCTTCTGTCCTCCTCTCACCCGTGCCTCCTCTCACCGTCTCGTCTCTCTCTCTTTCATGCAGGCCTTCAATGTCATCAATGGCGGCTCTCACGCCGGGAACAAGCTGGCCATGCAGGAGTTCATGATCCTGCCAGTCGGAGCCAAGAACTTCCATGAGGCCATGAGGATCGGCGCTGAGGTCTACCACAACCTCAAAAACGTCATCAAGGCCAAATACGGCAAAGACGCCACTAATGTGGGAGACGAGGGAGGATTCGCACCCAACATCCTCGAAAACAACGAGGGTACAGCACTTAAACTATAGCTCAAGAAAAAACAGGAATGAAGAGTCTTACATTTGAGTTAAAAACATAAAGCTAAAATCAGAAATGCGGCTCTTAAAAGTCTTAATTCATCCTTCCTCAAATTAAGGCCTGTTTTAAACCGAATTAGTCTTAAATTCATAAAAATTATGGCATTAAATGTTACATGCACTGCAAAACACGGTTATTAAAGTTGCTTCTTGGACACAATCTGCATTGTAAAAAGGGCTATATAAATAATGGTGACTTGACTGTTGATGATTCTGACCCCACTGGCAGATATTTTGGGTCGAATCTTAATTTTAATCTTTGATCAGTTTCTCATAAAGCAAGACCTCTTATCTTCTGTCATTTTGATTCTCCAGTAAATGTATCTTGATTTATGAATCTTCTTCATTTGTGCTGGAAAACAAGACCGAAATGCTGAGGAAGAACAGCAGCTTTTGCAGCGTGATCAGAAGATACAGTAACAGTGATTAAGTAATTAAGATGGTTGGAAGTGTTTCTAAAACAACTCTGCTCTCTAGACTATTAGATTTAGGGAACAGTTTTGTGTTCCTTTCAGTATATTCCTTATGTTTTCTTTATTTGGTCTGTAAAAGCTCTTAAGTCTCACATTGACTGATGGTCTGTGGGTCTGTAGCTCTGGAGCTGCTGAAATCTGCCATTGATAAAGCTGGCTATCCTGACAAGATCATCATTGGCATGGACGTCGCTGCGTCTGAGTTCTTCAGGAGCGGCAAATACGATCTGGACTTCAAATCACCCGATGACCCCAAGCGCCACATCACCGGAGACCAGCTGGGAGACTTGTACAAGAGCTTCATCAAGAACTATCCAGGTATACACACACACACACACACACACACACACACACACACACACACCCTAAAACCAACTCTTGACACTCAAACAGGCCTTTAAAGGGCTCTCAGAAAGTGAGGACCGACCAAAATGTCCTCACGTTACAATTTTGTCCTCACTCCGATGGTCTAAAACTCAAACCGGCCCTCACAAAGATAGCTGTACAACACACACAGGATCAGCCCTGTTCATGTGCGTCTGCTCTGGTTCTGCTCTCAGTCCAGTCCATCGAGGACCCGTTTGATCAGGATGACTGGGAGAACTGGACTAAGTTCACAGGGTCAGTGGACATCCAGGTGGTGGGAGACGATCTGACCGTCACAAACCCCAAACGCATCCAGCAGGCCTGTGAGAAGAAGGCCTGCAACTGCCTGCTGCTGAAGGTCAACCAGATCGGCTCCGTCACTGAGTCCATTCAAGCGTGAGTCATTATTCCGTTAATTCTGCTTTTTTTCTATTTTCATTTTATGGATTCCTTTTCTTTTTCTTTCCAGGATTCTGTTTCTTATGGTTAAATTGCATTTTATTAATCAAAAAGTATGTCTATTTGATTGAAATCAAGAAACCTTTAAACCTTTAATAAACTGTTAATTGTAATTTTTTTTTAATTAATTGATAATTGAAATCATGTAAATCTAAAAGTTTCTTTTTTTTTTTTTCTTCTAAATTACACTTTAATGGTTACATTTTAGTAATCAAAAAGCATGTCCAATCAATTAAAATTCAGTTAAATTTAACAAGTTATTAAAATGAAAATATATATTTTTAGACCATCATGAAATTAATTTTTTCCCCCAAAATTCTTTTTTTTTTTTTTTAAATTTATATTTTAATGGTTTAATTTCAGTTTTAATAAAGTCTAACCAGTTGTGGTTTTTTACAATAATATAAATATTTTTACAATAATATAAAAAATATTTTTTCAAAAAGTTTGTGTTGTCTGACTGCATTTGTGATGTAATTCAAATTTGTTATCAAAATGAAGGCATAAAACATTAAAAACTTTAAAATGTGGTCAAAAGATAGATATAATATATAATATATATATTATATCTTTTTTTTTTTCCTTTTCTTTTCCTTTTGTTTTAATCTTAGCACTATATGTACAGCACAGCCCCCTCGCAGAGCTGCACCAGAGGGCCCATAATGATATCTCTCTCTGTCTCTCTCTCTCTCTCTGTCTCTGTCTCTGTCTCTCTGTCTCTGTCTCTCTGTCTGTTTGTAGTTGTAAGCTGGCTCAGTCTAACGGTTGGGGTGTGATGGTCAGCCATCGCTCCGGTGAGACAGAGGACACCTTCATCGCTGACCTGGTGGTCGGTCTCTGCACAGGACAGGTACCCATCATGCATCATGCTGTATCTGTGCTCAGAATTAATGCACTTTCAATGCAGTTCAATGAGAATCAGTTGCACTAACCTGAGTTCTGATGTGATCAGATCAAGACCGGCGCCCCCTGTAGATCAGAGCGCTTGGCGAAGTACAACCAGCTGATGAGGTCAGCAGTGACATCATACCCTCCTCAAATCAGCCATCCAATCAGAGTGTGCCAAACTCTCACCTGTGTGTTTGTTTGTTCTGCAGGATCGAGGAGGCGCTTGGAGACAAGGCCAAGTTCGCAGGCAAAGACTTCCGCCACCCCAAACTCTAAAGCCTCAGCGCTGCAGCTCCTCTGATCTACCTTTTTGAAATGAGAAAAAAATAAAACAATGGAAAGAAGTGATGTGTCTGTGCCTTTATTCACATGATGCTGTAACCAGAGCACGTTCAGCTGAGTTCCTGTGATTTTCATGATGTACAGTAAAATCACTCAAACATAGCACTGTACTGTTGGTTCTTTCTGTAAATCAATGATTCCCAAACATTTCTAAGTTTAAGTTAATATTTTATTTCAACACATTTGCATGTTGATGGTACTTCAGTGTTGGTTAATGGTCACATGATATGCAACCAAACAAATAAATGCCAGGATTATTATAGTTAACTAAAATTGAAACAAAAATCATTACTTATAATAAACATTAACTGAAATAAAATAAAATGCATGAAAAAGTAAACTTTATTTCAGCTTATTGCCAAGGCAGCATTTCTCATTGTCATTTTGTTGAACTTGATGTACTAAAACAGCTATAAATTAATAAACTATAGACATAAAAAGTTAAATCATTTTAATTAAAATGCAATATTTATTTAATTTTATTCAAATGTATAATATGTAATGTAATGTAATGTAAACTGAAGTTGTCTCTATTAAAATGATTTTGTCTAAAAGGATATTGAAGTTGTACATAAAACCAAGGTTATTAATGCATTTTTACAAAAAAAAAAAAAAAGTATTTCAGTCTTTCCACTTCAAAATTCAATGTTTACTTGCTGATTCTTCGTTATTATTTGTGAAATTTAGTAGCAATTTGAAAATTGTTTCAAAGTAAATTGTAAATCAAATGATTTCAGTGTAAGTTACTTCACTTTGTATTTATTTCACTTTACAAATTATACATTTAATTTCACATTTATGATATAAGTAATCATTCTATCTCTATTTTTTTTTTTTTTATGTAACTTGCAAACCCCATTAGGACACCATTGTTACCATACAGCGGTTTACGTTGACCGAGACTATGGAAGTAAAATAATGACAAATGTCTTTGAAACAAAAAAGCATGTTGAATTGCACTAACTGAAGAAATAATGCATTGTATTAACAGTGCTTGCATTTTAATGCCTTGTATTTTCAGGGCTTGCATTTTTAGGGACTGAAATTTAACATAGTTGTTTATTTAAGCTTTGAATATTTCAATTCAAAACATTTCACACACATTTTCATCATTAAAAATTCAATAATTCAAGCTTCAAGAATTCACTTCCGAAATATTCAATCTGTTTAAAAATACGATGTATAATAATACTATTCGGCAGGCAATTTTCAGTCCATTTTATTTCACTTTAAAAATTCGCTTCCACAAATTCAGCGGTTCAGATTCGACACAAAATTCAGCATTATTCATCCAGGACCTGCAGGAATAGCAGTCGAGTGCCGATGCATGATCTCCATCTGCTGTTAGTCTCTCACCAGCAGGTGGCGCAAGCGGCTGTTGATGAAGACCAAAACAACCGGTAGCGCAAGTCATTCATTCACAAAAACTGATTTGCAGAAATGGAGCAAATGGTAAAAAGAAATTGTGATTATCAGGGCCAGTATGTATATGCAGAGATGCTGATTGTGTGTATATATGTATATGATACTACTTGCAACACTGGTCTCTAAAATGTATATTTAAAGTGAAAGTTTTATTAAAAAATATTTAAATCTTTCTCCTGAACCCCTTTTTTTCACAGATCCTATACCTTGATGCTGCTGAAAACAACAAGGCATCAACTGCCTTCTCATTCTTTCTGGAGGGTGTTCACAAACATGGGTGGCCTTCAAGGTAAGAACACTGTTAATAGGTGATGAGTCTTTATTTTAGGAGTCAACATCTTAACTACATTCTGTGTGAGATCAGTGCCTGGTATTATATTTGCACAAAGCAAAATGAAGTTCAAAGAACTGAGTGAATGATGATATTAGATAAGCTTAGACCTTTACCAAAGCTTTTTGACTTTTTGAATTCTTCACAAATGTGAGTTTTGCTTTTTGTTCTGTCTTTTCAAAAAGTGACCTATATCCCAGCAGGCACAAAACAGGCACACAACGTCATAAGACGTTGATATTTGGTTAAATATTGGTTGCGACGTTGCAAAATTCAACGTAAATTCAATGTCTAATGTCAATGTTAAATTGATGTCCAATACCGACGTCAGCTGATGTTGAGATTTTGTTGTTTTTAGGTTGTGCAACCAAAATCCAACGTTAAGTCAACGTCAAATTGATGTCAAATATTGACGTCAACCCGATTTTCATTTTCAACCAAAATGCAATGTCATACCAGTTCTAGGGACCCACTGCTCTGCACATTTTGTATGTCTCTTTTATCTGACACACTCGGTTCAGTTCATGGAGCTGTCTCATAACAAGCTGATGACCTGAATCAGGTGCGTTAAAAAAAGACATACAAAATGTGCAGGGCTGTGTTTCCCAAAAGCATTGTAAACCTAAGTTGATCATAGCTCCACTGGTGACAATGGTTCTACCATCAACTTTCAAAAACAAAGAGGCCACGGCACACTTCTTTGTTCTTCTCCATGATGTCCACTAGACAGTAAAGTTGGAGGCCCTCATGGAGCTGCTGAAGCATAAGAGTTTGTCGAGCAGTGGCATGCATTGCAATTGCCCCTTATAGAACAGAAACAAACATTGTTTTACAATCTAATTATTATTACTTACATTGTTTGAAAAATAGATTTAAGGAATGCGTAACATGATACCTCTTTATATTCCCCTTGTTTTGGTCATTTATAAGGCCAGTGTAGCCACAGCTCACTGTAATTCGACAGGTCTGAAGTCTCCTCAATCTAGAAAGA
>CM077261.1:502638-545138 GCA_039654775.1 Spinibarbus caldwelli
TTTAAATGTTCTTAGAATAAAACATTCAAGTAATGTTATATTTTGTGTGAAAATAAAGTTAGAAGAATGTTTGTAACCTATATTATAACTTCATTAATGTTCGATGAACATTCTCATAACATTGAGAGAAAACCTTCTTAGAACAACATTCTTGGAATGTTGTGCATTCTTATAATGTTGAAAAAAAAGATTTTTTAAACATGTTTGTAACGTTTAAATAATGTTATAAGCACGACAAGAAAACTGGACATTTTAACGTTTTAAAAACACTAAAACAACATTTTAAAACAATGTTCCCACAGCATTTTAGAACCTAAATTTGTGAACTCTGAGGTTGATAATCAATAGTATTTGCTCTTTGCCATTGCATATTTTAAAATAAATGAAAAATGTATTGTTTCTACATATATAATCAACATATTTAAATCAACACTGCATTTCTCCATTGTTTGCATTTGATTATATAATTTGCACTGCATCATAGGATTGTAGTTCTTTTCACCTTTAAAGCCAGCATGTAATTTTGTCAAATACATTTCTGCTTCAAATCAAACAGGTTGGTTTGATTCATGGCTTATAATGCATTAATTTTTAAAATCCCCAGTGGGAGAAATGAATGGAAAAAAACACAAAAGTGAGACTGAGTGAGGTCAGAAATAAATTATTATTATTATTTTTATTGCATTGTGGGATACTGGCTAAATTTGCAGTTGCATACTGCTTGCATATACTGACATACTACTTTTTAAATGAATATAAATATATGACAGAAAGTGTACGAGTAGTTTTGCATGCTATAATATCTACATACAGAGAGTTGCATGTGCTCAGTATGCATGCTGTATTCAGTAATGTGTGTGTGTGTGTTTCAATCAGGTCCTGCAGGATCTGTTCGGGCTGAAGATCAGCTCTCTGCTATTGGCTCATCCAGAGGTCAGCGAGGGGTCAGCAGACGAGACCCCACCCCCGTCACGCGTGTTCCTGAATCTCCTGGGGCGTCACAGGAAGTTGCAGGGCCGCAGCAGGAAGGGCGTGTCGCGGGGCTGTTTCGGGATGAAGGTGGACCGCATCGGGGTCATCAGCGGACTGGGCTGCTGACGCTCTCAGGTACACAGAGATGATGCTATCATATGACCAGTGTTGAGAAGGTTACTTTAGAAATGTAATTCCAGGTTACAGATTACAAGTTACCCTATTTAAAATAATAATAAGTAGTGTAACTATTTCAATTAGTTAATTAAAGTAATGTAACTGATTACTTTTTGATTACTTTTCTAAGTTTTATAAAACAGGCAATAGTACTCAACAATGATTACCGTTAGACTTTCGAAATCCTTCTTCACTTGAATTAAGATTATAATTAGTGCTGGGCAATTATTAATCGCATCCAAAATAAGTTTTTGTGTACCTAATATGTACATAATGTGTGTGTACTGTGTATATTTATTATGCATATATAAATACACACACATGAATGTATATATTTAAGAAAAATGTTATGTTTATATGTTAAATATATTTATATGTAATATAAATTATATGAATATAAATATATACATCTAAATATTTTCAAAATATATACTGTGTGTGTGTGTCTTTGTATATACATAATAAATATACACAGTACACACACATATATTATGTACACAAAAACTTTTATTTTGGATATGGTTGATCGTGATTGTTGTTGCCCAGCCCTAATTAAAATAATTTAATTTTAAAGTGCAGCCACCAAAAAATTAAATTTTATCACCTCTTTTTACTTTGAGATCATTTTAGGTTAAATATAAATTTAAAATCCTAAGAGATAGTTTAATAGCTATGATGCTGTTTTTGAAATCAAATCTTTGCATAGTTATGGCATCTAACAAAGCTTTTGGGGAAAAAAGTTAATCTTAAAAAATAAAGCATATACATAAACCCAAATAGGAAATAAAACAGTTATGTGTCCTATTCTGTGTCCTAAACTCCCGAAACACTGGTGTCTCATATTTTAGAGCAGTCATTGCAATTTGGGAAAGAAATCAATCAAATCTGAATGTGTGTGAAAATATTCAGAAGTAACCTCCTTTGTAATCGTTAGCATTTTCATAAGTGACTGTAATTTAATTACATATTTTTATCTCAGTAACTGTAAAAGATTACAGTTATATTTATGTTGTAATTAAATTACGTAACTCTGTTACGTGTAACTAGTCACTCCCCAACAATGACCATATAACAGAAGTAAAGCTGTTTATCATTTGTCCTTTATGGCTAGTTTTGATGTATTTTCTCTCTGTGTGTTTGTGTGCAGGTGAGCGGCTGATCTCAGACCTTCATCTGCCAGCATCACAGATCCGGCTCTTTTGTGGCGTTCATGTTGTTTTAGCGGCTGATGAATCATTATTTCTGTCTAAACGGCTGTAATGAGCAGATGTGACCATGACCGACTGCAGAGGCTGAACTCTATGTTTGGCCCTTCATGCAGAACACAGAACTTGATGTGTTTGTCTTCTTAAGATCCTGAGGCTTCCTCAGCAGAAAATGTGTGTGTGTGTGTGTGTGTGAGAGACCCCTGGCTGATTGTCCAGTCAGTTTTGTTTACCGTGTTTGACGTGACAGAGCTTCTGTTCAGAGATTTCGTGAGTGGGAACTTTTTCTCAGTATTTAACACAAGTTTAAACTTGTTTGTGTGACATCCATAAATGTTATTTAACATCTAAATCTGAGCTGCTGTTGTTTTTCAAAGCTTTCTGAAACGGTTGAAATTTCATTTCTCCTGTATGTGTTTCTCAGCAATGAAACTACACAGATTCCCAACAGAAAATTATCAAATTTAGAGTATAAATAAATAAATAATAATAAATTAATTAATAAAAAATAATTAATGGTCCAAGTACAGGGTGTGTGGAGTGGACAGATATAGAAAACACACAGTATACATTTTACATAAGGTGAGAAAAACTGAATCAGTTTTGAGATTTAGGGCTATTTGGCTTTTCATAAAGCGTTCTTTCAAACTAGTATAAAGAAAACATCTTTAATACACATTTAAGTATTAATTTTATTGCATTTTGTCCATTTGTGTCTACAGATTTATATTCCCATGCATATCTTTCAAGAGTTTTTTCTCTTACAAACAGCAAACTTTACAGTTTTATTCCTCTCTATATTCTGAAGGTTTGTTCATATTTCATTCACACTGATTTATACAACATTTTAATCCCAAAAACATGGTGAAAATGTGTTTGTTTTCTGTCTGTTGACAGTATTTTCTGATTTATGGAGTGATTAAAAAGAGAAAACCAGAATCAAACACTAATATGACAACAAATTCAGACAAGAATTATGAATGTGGATTCAGATTTCTGTTCTAAGGCTGGTATTTCTGATTGACATGTAAACTGATCAACCATCGATAAGAATTTACAGCAGCTGCTTCAGGAATCTGTAACTTACTGTAACTTATCTCTATAATACTTAATCATAGAATTGTATGATTACACACACTCATTTAGAGTGATTATATGAACAGTTTGGTTATAACTGTGGTCTGTGGCAGAGTTTTCTTCGTGTTAGGGCAAAATTTCAATGAACAAGAAATAAATAAGAAGTGATTTAAATTGTAGAGACAATATTGTCTTTTTTGCTCTATTTTGCTAATGAAAATGCTTCCAAATAAAGCCATGTTGAGTGTCTCTGCACACGATCCCGATCTGAATCAAATGATTCACGATTCACTCTCCGAAGTTCCGATCTGAATCAAATGACTCGCGATTCACTCTCCGAAGTTCCGATCTGAATCAAATGATTCGCGATTCACTCTCCGAAGTTCCGGGAGTCCGGGCAAAGATGGCGACCGAGTAACATCCATGTGCTGAAGCTCTGCACTTGTTTTGTAATTGATAGGCCTAAGTAACTTGATATGTAAAAGGGAATATAATAATAATTTAGTTACCTATCCGAGTAAGTCTTTTTTCATTTTTTCGTCTTTCTAACGATTTTTAAACGTTTCAACGAGCACGATGGATGAGATATGCCTGTTCGAGCTGCCATGCATTCGTACGCAAAGAAATCCCTGGATGCTGCATTCAAGAGGAATGACGCAGTGAATACCTCTGGATCGAAAATTCCCCTGCCTGAAACTCCTAAACCACCTTCCAAAAAATCGAAAATGGTCGACAGAGCAGCGTCGGAAAATCAGATGGTCTGTACACCTGTTGGAAGTTTTGGAGCGAGCTGAAAAAATGCAAGTGGAATTTCTGACTCACATGCAGTCCCTCGAGACAACAGTGAAAGATAATACTAATTCGTTAAACAGTGTAACTGAGGCGCTTGAATTTATGAACAATCAAGTAGAAGAGGTTACAAGCAAGGTGAGCTCATTACAGAACAGGGTGGAATCACTGGAAAAAGAGAACTGTGTGGTGCGTGAGAAATGAAATTCAACTCTAACAGCTGACGACTTTGCCACATTCTTCATTAATAAAATTACTAAACTCACTGCACAATTCTCCACACCACAAACTATCAAACACATCTTGCCATCAAACATACACTCGTTCACATCCTTCTCTCCACTCTCTGAGGCAGAAGTCTCTAAACTCATCCTTTCCAGTTATCCTACTACTTGTCCGCTTGATCCTATTCCATCTCATCTCCTTCAAGCCATTTCTCCTGCAGTTGTACCTGCACTCACTCACATCATTAACACATCCCTTCACACTGGAATTTTTCCCTCAGCATTTAAACAGGCTCGTATAACCACACTTCTTAAGAAACCCACTCTTAACCCAACTCTTTTAGGGAACTATAGACCAGTTTCCCTTCTATCTTTCATTGCAAAAACATTTGAACGAGTTGTGTTCAACCAAGTCTCTGCCTTTCTCACACAGAACAACCTCCTGGACATCAACCAATCTGGCTTCCGAAGTGGACATTCGACCGAAACTGCCTTGCTCTCAGTTGTTGAAGCCCTAAGACTTGCAAGAGCGGCTTCCAAGTCTTCATTACTTATCTTGCTGGATCTATCCGCTGCTTTTGATATGGTCAACCACCAGATCCTCCTGTCAACCCTATTGAGAAAGGGCATCTCAGGAACCGCTCTCCAGTGGTTTGAGTCTTACCTCTCAGATAGATCCTTCAAGGTATCTTGGAGAGGTGAAGTATCCATGTCGCAACATCTAGCTACTGGGGTGCCTCAGGGCTCAGTCCTTGGACCACTTCTCTTCTCTGTCTACATGGCATCATTAGGTTCTTTCATTCAGAAACATGGCTTTTCATATCACTGCTATGCTGATGACACTCAACTCTACCTCTCATTCCATCCTGATGATCCGACGATAACTGCTCACATCTCAGCATGTATAACAGACATTTCTTGCTGGATGAAGGACCATCACCTTCAACTCAACCTAGCTAAGACAGAACTGCTTGTAGTTTCAGCAAACCCATCCCTTCATCACAATTTCACCTTCCAGTTAGGCTCATCAACCATTACTCCTTCAAAAACAGCCAGAAACCTTGGAGTTGTGATTGATGATAAGCTGAATTTCTCAGACCACATTGCTAAAACTGCCCGGACCTGCAGATTTGCTTTATATAATATTAGGAAGATCAAGCCCTTTCTTTCGGAATATGCAACACAACTCCTTGTTCAAGCTCTTGTTCTGTCCAGACTTGACTATTACAATGCTCTCTTGGCAGGTCTTCCAGCCAATTCCATCAAACCTCTACACTTAATCCAAAATGCCGCTCCAAGATTAATCTTTAATGAGCCGAAAAGAAGGCATTAAAGATTAACCGAAAAAATTCAAGGCATTAATGTTTGCCTACAAAACCACCTCTGGCTCTGCACCCCTTTACCTAAATTCAGTACTTCAGACCTATGTGCCCTCTAGAAGCTTGCGTTCTGTAAGTGAACTCTGCATTATTGTGCCATCCCAAAGAGGCACAAAATCACTTTCACAGACTTTTTCATTAACTGTTCCCATCTGGTGGAATGACCTGCCCAACTCAATCCGAGCAGCTGAATCCTTAGCCATCTTCAAGAAACGGCTAAAAACCCATCTTTTCCATCTTTATTTGACCCTCTAACTCTAGCATTCTCTTTTCTAATTTTATTTTATCTATCTCCTTTCTTTTTTTTAAAAAAAATTATTAAAAAAAAAAAAACACACACACACACACACACACTTGACCCTCTATCAATTGCATATTTATTCTCTAACTCCTAGCTTTTCTTAAAAAAACTGAAACACTAGCTTTCTTTTCTATATTCTATCTACTTGTTTAAAAAAAAAAACCTTGCATTAGGCTAACCGAGACTTGTCATATCGCTTGCATGTTGTTGCTCTTTTGTTGGTTTTGATTGCTTCTAATGTCCTCATTTGTAAGTTACTTTGGACAAAAGCGTCTGCTAAATGACTAAATGTAATGTAATGTAAATGCAAGGAACTGGACGCTTACAAGAGGAGGTGGAATCTACGAGTCAGTGGTATTCAGGAGCAGAGAGGAGAAAATGTCCGGAAGATTCTGATCGACTTCTTTAGCAGAGTTTCTCCTCAGACAGCAAAGCAGCTCCTCTACATGCTTGACATCGCCCATAGACTGCCCAGTAAGCAAATTTCCTTTGGCCCGGATCTGGCCCATGTCAACAGCTAAAGTGTGGCCCAGATTAGTTTGTGTTCGCTGGTCTAAAACTGGTCCATATCTTTTTAGCCAGAACTGAACCAAAACAGTGCCATAACCCAAACCAGAGTGAGCCAAATAATAAAAACAGACGTGGCTGATATATGGACCTTATATGGTATTCTTATATGGCTGAGTTCTGTAAAGGGCTGACGGCCCTTATGTGGCCCACATGTGGCTGATACACCAAAAGCCATTATTCAACCATATTTACACCACACCTATCTTTTTAATTTAAAATACCCATTACACAGTAAATCTTAAACACATCTTAAACATAAAAATGGATTCACACTCATTTTTAAAAAATGTTTATAGTATTTTAATAACAGAATTACAATACAGAACATAACATAACAGAAGTATAAATGTCAGATGAGTGAATAAATGTGCAAAAATTGATGCTTTTAGTAAGTCTTGCCAGTCTTTCTCACTCACAGTCTGTCAGGAAAAAGAACAGAAAAAAGAACAATAGTATATCACAGTTAGTATCATACATTAGATATTATTTGAAAACAAGCACATAAATGACAGTGAATCAGCACTGCACACATTCTTTTCTACCACACAAGACATGAGTGCTGCTGTGAAGTCCTTTTTTAAATTTTAATTTTCTACATTAAAAATGTTTAGCTACTTTAATAACAGGCTATTTTTAGACATAATAATAATAATATACCTCAAAACATATTGTCATCCAAAAGAAAATTCCCTCCACACTGAAAAAAATGACTCATTGAATATACTAAATTTTTTTAAGGTAAGTGGTTGCAATTAATTTATTTTAGCTACATTTAAATAAACAAATTTAGTTGACTAACTTTCAAGTAAATTTATTTAAATGTAGACGCAAAGCACCAAGGGCGCCAGGAACAAACTTTGGCCTCTTGTGGAACGAGCGAGAAAGGAGGGGAAGAGAGCAGGCTTCAGAGGCCCCTTCGCTTATATTGACGGTAAAAGGATTTCTGCAAAACATCAGTTGGGCTGAATGATGCTGTGTCATCCTCATCAAAGTTTCCACGCACCAGATGACTTTTTCTGATACTCACGGAACGGGTTCAAGCGCGAACTGTGCTGCATGGCTGTTTTTTTTTATTTCTCATGTCATACAGGATGGACAGACTGTGTTGTATTCAGCTGATTGGAATCTGGAGCCAGTAGATTTAAAGTTACCGTTACCTATTTGGTGTTATTTCACGTGCTGGATCTTTAACTCAATTTTTTATTTTTCTTTTGGGACTTACTCATGTAGGACATTGGTCATAAATATTGAATATTTACTTTTGAATCCATCCTTTGCTGTCAACGAGACTGAGTGCTCGTTTTGAAGAAGATATTTAATCTTAATGACTGAAAGAAGGACGAAAGTGAGAAAGAACGGACAAAAGGGGGAGAAAAGAAAATAAAACAAAAAAGACTTTTACTCAAGCCCTTATACTCATTATATTCCTTAGGATGCAGAGTCAGGCGAACTATCGCATTTTTTGTGTTCTTCTAGTGAAGTTTCTTCTGTTCTAATTGATATCTTGCTCTAGTTCTACAGGTATTATTCTCTTGTTTCATTTCTATGTCTTGTCTTTGTTTTCTTTAAATGCCAGGGGTTTGAAAAATAATGTTGAAAGGAAGGCTATATTTTTGTTTTCTAAGAGGCACAAAGTAGATTTCAGTTTTTTTTTTTTGTCCAGGAAAGTCACTCTAGATCTAAAGACACCAAATTTTGAAGGTCACAGTGGGGCAATGAAATGTGGCTATCACACCTGTCAGAAGATTCTGCTTGAGTATTGAAATATAATTTTAATGGTAGTATTCTGGAAACCAGTATTGACCCATGCTATCAATCAGTTTATATTTGGCAATGCACCTATACAAAAACATTTTGGTCAGAATTTTTGACGTTTGTCCAATTTTATTTTGTAAATGACTTTTCTTTTTGTATTAAAGATTTATTTATTTTTCGTTTTCTTTTTTTTCTTTTTGATTGTTCAACCACTTAAAAGAAGATACAGGAAATTTAGAAAACTGTACTTCTTTATTCATCCTCTGTGTCTTCTTAAGATATAAATTTATTACTTTGTTGTTGTTTACCCTGGCTACACATTTGTTTATTTGTATATTCTTTTGTCTTTTTCTGTGTGTAATTATCTGTATTTAAAATACTGTTTAATAAAAGAAGAAGAAGAAAAAAAAGAGAAAAGGAGAGAAGAAAAGGAAGAGAAAGGGGGAAAAAAACCTCTCTGAAGTCCCGATTCATGAACCTGCTCCGAAGTTCCGATCTGAAATGATTCGCGCTCGGAATCTGAATCAAATGATTTGCGCTTCGAAGTTCCGATCTGAATCAAATGATTCGCGAACCTGCTCCCTAGTTCCGATCTAAATCAAATGATTCATGAACCTGCTCCCTAGTTCTGATCTGAATCAAATGATTCGTGAACCTGCTCCCTAGTTCCAATCTGAATCAAATGATTCACGAATCCCCTCCGACATTCTGATCTGAATCAAATGATTCGCGAACCTGCTCCCTAGTTCCGATCTAAATCAAATGATTCATGAACCTGCTCCCTAGTTCTGATCTGAATCAAATGATTCGTGAACCTGCTCCCTAGTTCCAATCTGAATCAAATGATTCACGAATCCCCTCCGACATTCTGATCTGAATCAAATGATTCATGAACCTGCTCCCTAGTTCTGATCTGAATCAAATGATTCGTGAACCTGCTCCCTAGTTCCAATCTGAATCAAATGATTCACGAATCCCCTCCGACATTCCGATCTGAATCAAATGATTCGCGAACCTGCTCCCTAGTTCTGATCTGAATCAAATGATTCGTGAACCTGCTCCCTAGTTCCAATGAACTAAGCGATCGAGGTCAGGACTTTGAGTTTGAATCAACCGGAGTGGTTGCTGCATAAATGACTCACTTAAATGATTCAGTTTGTTTGTTCCTCCTCGTTTTCGCGTCGTCAGTCATGTTTACACGACGCTGTCAGCACTACTACTGGATTATAGCTCGCTAGTTTTATGACATTAACTGAAATAAGCGAAAAAAGTATGATGTTTACAAAGAATATCCATATTTCCATTCCAAAGATAACATCCAACACAAATCTATATTGAGGTGAGGTAACCGGTTTACTGCTAACTAGTGAAACACTCCATTAATATGACGAAAAATAGAAAAAAATAGACCAGTTTTTCAATATGTAAATGAGTGATCCTATTTGGATCAAAATGTGTGTATGTGTGTGAATACACACACACACACACACACACACACACATATGTGTGTGTGTGTGTGTGTGTATATATATATATATATATATATATATACAGAGAGAGATATTTCCCTGTTATTGTTTGCCATGAAAATATACCTTCTTTATCTTTTTAAGCTTTTATTTCATTTGTCAGCTTATTCTGTTAATTTCCGATATGCAAATTAATCTGATTTCTGATATCTGCTGTGTCTGTTCTTAATCTCCCTTTAAATGTTTATCGATTTGTTTATACACCTATTTTTGTGTTGATTTTACCCTGTCCTTGTCATGAAAATAGACCATTTTTAACAAATCTTTTTAAAGATCTTTAATTTTTTATCTAATTATTTGTTCTATTTATTTATCTTTAAACTCACTCTCAACTTGTTTTAAGTGTGTGTGTGTGTGTGTGTGCATATATATTTCACTTTAAATGTGTGTTCATTAATTTGAATCATTTGAGTGAATTGGATATTATAAAGAATGATCGAACATTTATAATCACATTGTCTGCTCTCTTCTGCAAATTGTAAGTGCAGTGTAAATGCATGTTCAAGTGCTAGAAATATAAAAATAAAATAAAAAGTGTATAGAACCCTGCATGTTTCAAAAATTTAAATGTGACCCTGGAGCACAAAAGCAGTCATAAGTAGCACAGGTATATTTGTAACAATAGCCAACAATACATTGTATGGGTCAAAATTTTTCTTTTTTTTAATGCCAAAAATCATTAGGATATTAAGTAAAGATCATGTTCCATTAAGATATTTAGTAAATTTCCTACCGTAAATATATCAAAACTTAAGATTCAAGATTCAAGATTTTTTATTTGTCACATACATGATTATATAGAGATGTAACCAGCAGTGAAATGTCAGGTCCGCTTCATGGACAGTGCAAATATTATAGAATACAAACACAGTGGAAATATACATAAATATAGGTATAGGTAAAATGAAATACATATAAGAATAAAATATCAAGAACAAAATATAAAATAAAATGTGCATGACAGCAGAGGTGGGTAGTAACGAGTTAGATTTACTTCGTTACATTTACTTGAGTAAATTTTTTGGGTAACTAATACTTTTAGAGTATATTTAAAAATGGGTACTTTTACTCTTACTCAAGTACATTTTTAGTGAAAAAACGGTACTTTTACTTCGTTACTGTGGGCGACGCTCCTCTCGTTACTTTATCTTAATACAATACAAGTTAAAAATCCTTCAATTTATTCCAAACGCGCCGTCTACTTTTTTCTGGGCAATGAGCGATGCCCGTTCGCAAATGATTCATTCTTCTGAGTCAATTCTGTTCGAAGGCTTGATCAAACCAGTGAATCGGTTCGCGAATCAGTTTGAATGATTCGTTCAGTTCTGCCGCACGCGCTGATCGTCTGAAGCGGTTCTCACTGAAGAGTTGTAACATCAAGAGCGCTGAAGACGTGGCTTTGGATCTACAGTCAGTTGAAAGCAAATCTGCAAAGGCTATGGTTTGCTAGCTATGAAGATCTTTATTAGATGAACACCGCGTGTGCTGTCGGTTCCACAGGTAGAGATTCGATTACAGTACACGATACTATTATGACATTACCAGTTTGTTGTACATGTACCTTACACATTAAATACAATGTATAATTTATTCATTAAATAAGCTGTCACAGAGTATGAAATGAACACCCGCCAAACCCGCGTTAGTTCCAGGAGGAATGCCTTTGCCTAGACACAATTAATATTGATATTTTCACAATATTTACGCTTGCAGAAATAAAGGCTACATTTGTTTACATTTAGCAGAACAGACGGAAGAAGATTTGTTTCGTTATGTTCAGATGTTCAGTAGCGGTCATGTGAGGAGTTTTCACTCTTCTCCGTGTCAGAGGTTATAAACATATACATTTATAATACATAATTAATATACTTTAAAATATAATTTAATTCAATTCAGTAATGCAAATCAGAATTTTTAACAGCTGTTAATCCAGTTTTCAGAGTCATATGATCCCTCAGAAATCATTCAGATATATTGATTTATTATCAGTGTTGTTGAAAAAAAAACAGCATCTGCTGGTTAGGTATGTTTTGAAGCTGGGATGATGGTTTATGCTGGTCCTTAGCTGGTTTAAACTGGTCATGTGTTGGTCATGCACATGTCCAGCTTAAACCAGTTAAGGATCAGCATAAACCAGCAAAAGACCAGCTTAAATCAGCTCAAACCAGCATCCCAGCTTCAAAACATACATAACCAGCAGATGCTGTTTTTTTTTCAACAACACTGATAATAAATCAATATATCTGAATGATTTCTGAGGGATCATATGACTCTGAAAACTGGAGTAACAGCTGTTAAAAATTCTGATTTGCATCACTGAATTGAATTAAATTATAAAGCTGTTTTTTTCAACAGGGAACAGTTTTGCTGCTTAATATATTTCGGAACCTGTGACATTTTGTTCAGGATTCTTTTATGAATAGAAAGCTATAAAAGAACAGCATTAATAATAAATCAGGCTGATAAAAATTCTGATTTGCATCACTGAAATAAATTACATTAAAAAAAAAAAACATTAAAAGTATTTTGAATGGCAGTGTGTGTGTGTGTATGTATATATATAGAGAGAGAGAGAGAGAGAGAGAGAGATAGAGATATATAGATATTTAGATAAAATTTATGTATCTAAATAAAAATAGATTATTTTCAGTATATGATCCAAAGTAACTAGTAACTAACTACTTGAGTAGTTTTTTATCCGATACTTTTTTACTCTTACTCAAGTAATTATTCAGACTATTACTTTTACTTTTACTTGAGTAAATATTTCTTCAAGTACTTTTACTTTTACTTGAGTACAGATTTTGGGTACTCTACCCACCTCTACATGACAGTATACTGTAAACTTAAATATTAAGATAAGCAGGAATGTACAAGAGAGGAATGTGCAAACAGGTTGTACATGGTTGTCATGTAGCAGCAATACAGAAAGTGCTGTGTGCAAATGACACTGTCAGTATGAGGCAGAGAATAATTAATATCTTACTGATTGTTAAGTGATTATTAAGTGGAGTCAGGTTGATGTGAAGAGGCTGAGTTTGAGTTTAGGAGTCTGATGGTCTGGGGGAAGAAACTCCTCCTGAGTCTCTCAGTTTTTGTCATCAGGCAACGGAAGCGCTTACCAGATGGCAGCAGAGTGAAAAGACAGTTACTAGGGTGGTTTGAGTCCTTGATGATTTTAACAGCTCTGCTTCTGCAGCGTTTGAGGTAGATGTCCTGCAGAGAGGGGAGAGCAGACCCTGAGATGCGCTCAGGTAAGCGTACAACTCTCTGCAGGGCTTTGCAGTCTTGACTGGAGCTGTTCCCACACCACACTGAAATACACTGAGTTAGTACACTATCTGTGGTCCCTGAATAGAAAGTTTTCAGGATAGTTGGTGAGACCCTGAATTTCCTCAGCTGTCGCAGATGGTACAGTCTTTGCCTGGCTTTATTAACCTGTGTTTGAATGTGTGTGGTCCAAGTCAGGTGAGATGTTTACACCGAGGTACTTGAAGCTGCTCACCCTATCCACAGGGGTCCCACTGATCATAAGAGGAGTGTAGGGCCGCTGCTGTCTCTTCCTGAAGTCAACAATCAGCTCTTTAGTTTTGCTCACATTCAGAGAGAGACAATTGTCCTGGCACCAAAGTCTCTCTACCTCATCCAAGTATGCGATCTCATCATTATTGGAAATGAGGCCCAGAACCACAGTATCATCAGTGAATTTGATGATGGATGTGGAGCTGTGGGAAGACACGCAGTCGTGTGTGTAGAGAGAGTAGAGCAGGGGACTCAGGACACAGCCCTGTGGGGCTCCTACGTTCAGGGTGATGGAGCTGGAGGTGAACTGGCCTACTTTCACCACTTGAGGTCTGCCGGTGAGGAAGTTCAGGATCCAGTCACAGAGTGAAGAGTTAAGGCCGAGGTCTATGAGTTTAGAAGCTTGCTTGCTGGGGATAATGGTGTTGAAAGCTGAGCTATAGTCGATAAATAGCAGCCTTACATAGTTCCCGTTGTTGCTGTCAATGTGCGTGAGAGAAGAGTGCAGGACGTGAGAGATGGCATCTTCAGTAGATCTATTGGGGCGATAGGCAAACTGAAGAGGGTCCAAAGTATCAGGGATTGATGAGCAAATGTAGTTTTTACCAGTCTCTCAAAGACCTTCATGACTATTGATGTGAGTTTGATGTGGCTTAGTTTAACTCATCAGCCAGCAACGGATCTGCTCTCACCTCAGCAGAGGATTTATTTCCGAAGGTACATATGGTCCTCAGTCCCTGCCACATGAGTCGGGAGTCATTGAGTTGAAAGTGAGACTCTATTCTCTCCCTCGCTGACATCAGATGAACTCGCCTGGAACATGTCCCAGTCGACGTCATCAAGAGCCGCCTGTAGCATAGCTTCTGAGTGGGAGGACCAGCGCGTCACTACTCTCTGCACCGGGGGTTCCTGAATGAGCCTTTGTTTATATTCCGGTGTGAGGAAAATAGCGGCATGGTCCGATTTGCCAAAAGCCGGTCTTTGTAGGCATTCTTAAACTGAGAGTAGCAATGATCCAGTGTATTCGGTCCTCTAGTTGGACAGGATACATGTTGATAAAAGTTCAGCATGACCTGCCTGAGGTTGGCTTTGTTAAAGTCCCCCGTGATGATAAGAGCAGCGTCAGGATGTTTGTTGATGTAGCCGCTGAGCACATCGTGAAGCTTAGACAAAGCCAAACCGGTGTCTGAATGTGGTGGGATGTAAACAGCTGTAACGATGATCGATGAAAACTCACGGGGCAGATAGAATGGGCGGCAAATAATGGATAGATGTTCCAGATGAGGCGAGCAGGAGCGCGACAGAGTGGAGATATTCCTGGGGTCACACCATTTCTTGTTAATCGTGAAACACACTCCTCCACCTTTGGATTTACCGGCCTCAGCTGTTCTGTCCATCCGTAAAACAGAGAAGTTATCAGACGGCGTTACAGCAGTGTCCGGCACCGAGGTCGTGAGCCATGTTTCAGACAAACAAAGGATGTTACAGTCCCTTATGTCCCGTTGGAAACTTATCCTTTGGCGAGCAGAATGCTTGGTAGAGGAGGACTGTGAGCTCTTTTCCTCAGTCTGTTGCGAATCCCAGCGCGTTTCCCGCGGCATTTCTTGATCCGTCGCCTCGGGAGGTTATTCAAGTGGCCATTGTTCATCTCCATGTTCCGAAGAATCTCGAATGGCCACGACGGGTCAGAGGATAAAGTGTCCTGAAACAGGTTAGTGTAGCAGTATCCAATGTCCAAAAGTGTTTCTTTGTCGTAAGTGATCAATACAGACGTTATGTGCGTAAAAAGAGAAAGCAAAAGTAAGTAAGAAAGTCAATAAAAGCACAATCTAAGCGGAGCGACCTGGACGGCGTCCGAACTCAGCGGCGCCATCTTTGCTATTTGCTACTTTGCTAACGTAATCTTTAATTAGTAATATGAATTGCTAAGAACTTCATTTGGACAACTTTAAAGGCGATTTTTTTCAATATTTTGATTTTTTTGCACCCTCAGATTCCAGATTTTCAAATAGTTGTATCTCATCCAAATCATCATCGTTCGCATAAAATCGTGTAAGTTGTTTGTCATCAGTACGTGACGTCATGTCAGTGAGCAGTGTGACGTAACGAGGAGGCGGGGCCTGCCCCGGGTCACGTGACACCGCTGCAGCGCAGCTCGAGCGACTGGATCTGAACCGAATCACCGGACAAATCCGCTCCGTTTAGCGGCCCAGCGCGATCTCCCGCCTCCCGTGACGCCCAGCAGCGGCAGCATCATGTCTGCGGTGCAGCGGATGAAAATAGCGAACGAGAAACACAGCAAGACGATCACACAGAGAGGACAAGTGCAGAAAACCACGGTAACGTTACGCGCCCTCTCTCGCGCCACATAAACAAACATAAGCAATATTCTCGATGCGCATTACACACAACACACACACACACACACACACACACACACACACACACAAACACACACACACAACACACACACACACACACACACACACACACACACACACACACACACACACAAACACACACATAAAATACACAATCACCGCTAAGAAAGTACCATGGTATTATTACTATGGTATTCTCTGAAATAACCTTTCAGTGCCATATATCAGAAATAATGTGTTATTACCATTTTATTATGGAATATATATGTGACCACAAAACCAGTCATAAGGGTAAATTTTCCGAAACTGAGATTTATACATCATCTGAGAGCTGAATAAATAATCTTTCCATTGATGTATGGTTTGTTAGGATAGGACAATATTTGGCTGAGATACAACTATTTGAAAATCTGGAATCTGAGGGTGCAAAAAAATCTAAATATTGAGAAAATCACCTTTAAAGTTGTCCAAATGAAGTTCTTAGCAATGCATATTACTAATCAAAAATTACGTTTTGATGTATTTATGGTAGGAAATGTACAAAATATCTTCACTTAACATCCTAATAATTTTTGGCATAAAAGAAAAATCTATAATTTTTACCCATACAATGTATTTTTGGCTATTGCTACAAGGTCATATATATTATATTCCATTAATCTATGCTACACTTATTACAAGAAATAATTCAAACACACATCAGGCTCCCAAAATATGGTGTTCTGTTTATGCAAACATGATCGACTGCTTTGTACAATACATTTGTCTATATTTGCTGTTATTTTATTTGTGTTTTAGCTCAGTTTTATGCTTTATTAGTTTCAGTGCTCAGTGAATGTTCTGCAACACATTTTACAGATATCCAGCTAAACAAACAGAACGTTTAGATTGGTCAATAATGAGTTTTCTAAACCTTTCGGATGAATTTATCTTTCTCACAGCTAGAAATATGTTCTAAGAACCTTCTGCTAATGTTTCCAATAAGGTATGAAAATGAATGTTATTTCTGATGTTCTCTATATATAAGCACCTTTATAAATAAAAACAGAATAAAGCAAAAACTCACTGATGCACATTCTTTATTCATCATTTTGTAGAAGTAATGTTAAAATCTTGCTGATTTTTGTGTAGGAAAAGTGATTTGAAAGCACCTGATGTCGTTATTACGTCTTTCTAACGTGTAGATTAGGTGATAATCGATTGATCTAACGATTATTTGAACGATTAATCAACTAATTGTTGATTATTTTGCTGATTAATCAGTAAAGTTTGATTATTCAACTTTTGCAGTTAGTTAAAATATTGAGTTATATATATTCTAACATAAATAAAAAATTGAAAATCATATTATGTAATTACAATTATTATATACAAATAAATATATTTGGCACTCAAAACGAGATGACAGACAGAGAAACTCTCTCATTCACCATTTAATTCGCTCTATGGAAAGGTATCTGAATGACATCATTCTGCCGAACATCTCCTTTTGTAAGTCATATAGATAAGAAACAAAATAAAGATAAGAACCGTAATAAGACGTTTTATTTTTGGATAAACTATTTTGTTCACAATGTAATCTCTCTTAAAATACCTTATAGGGTTATGATAATCAAGCTTTGATCTCTGCAAACCAAACTATCACTTTAATTATTTTTTCCCTCTAGGGATATGCCGGTATCAAATTTTCATGTTGTGATTAATTGCTAATGCTTTTATCATGGTATATGGTATTATCACGATATTGAAATTTAGTTGCAAAAAAGTGTTGTCATAATACAGTATAACAGGTTTAATATCTTTTTTCTTATAACAAAAATAACTGAACATTTAAATACAATAAATCAATACAGAAAAAAATGTATAAAGTTAAACATTTTACACAGATTAAAGTGCAAAAGAATTATAAAGACCAATAGGTAGCCTATCAATTTACAATAAGATCTCATTAGTTAACCTTAGTTAATGCATTAACATTAACAATGAGCAATAGCTACATTTGCTACAGAAGTTATTAATCTTTGTTAAGCTCGGGTTCATTAAAAAAAAAAAAAACTGTTGCAACTTTTGATTTTAACAACGTATTATTAAATATTGGAATTACCTAAGATTAGTGAATGTTTATAAGAATTTTTCATTGGGAGTTTGTTAACTAATGTTAACTAATGAAGCTCTAATGTAAAGTGTGACCGAACAATAAAGAATCAAAACACTTTCAAACAATATCTAGGGAATGTTGTAGTCCAGATTAAAATGTAAAAAAAAATTAAAATAAATAGCCTATTAAGTCTAAATATTTAAGTATTTGGCACTGTGATGAACACAGAAATCTGAATGGCTATTTAAATAATTTAAATATGTTTCAGAAACAGAAAGTAGCTCAGCTGGTTTGTTTAAGGGGTTTCCGGGGTAACGGCTGCAGTTTTGCTGTTTAGCGCCATCTGCTGTCAGAGAGAGAATGTGCTTTCATTCACTGTGTCTTCTTCACGTGTTCCGCCATGCGCTTCTCATCCGTGTTTGTTTACATCAGAGTACACACGCATCTTTGACACAGTTTACAGCAGTGTTGTGCATTTAACCAGTTGATGGGAAAAGTACTCTTAAAATGCATTCAAAATTCTGATTAATTTGTAATAAATTATTATTCTCGGTATTTTGAAGTGCCCACGATAACAATATCGTGCATATTCATTATCGTGATATATCGCATTACCGAATACCAGTACATGTCTATTTCCCCCCGACTAATAAAAAGATTTGATCATTATATAGCTCCACACTGGAGAGCTGCTTTATAACAGAAAATCAAGTTGTAATTCTGACTAAAAGTGACACTGACTCATGTTTTTAATATTTAGCAGTGTAAATCTGTTTGATTTAAGGCTATCTGTTGCATAAAGTACTATATCAATAAACTGGACCTTACTAGAGTACTGAACTACTTATCGATAATGTCGACTAATTTTTTCAGCCCTAGTGTAGATACATAAATACAAACTTCCCAGGCAGGCTAGAACACATAAATAGAGAAATGTATTGTGCAAAACGCATATTTGGAGCACCATAATTTTTGGAAACAGTCTCTCAGAACAACAGTGTTAACATAAACAAACAACATACACATCAACATGTATCAACATTTCATTTCATTTATTTATATAGCACAAATAAACACAGCAGATGTTGACCACTGTGCTTTACAGAGTATAAAACTAAAGCCCTGTTCGGACGGCAGTTGTTTCTCAGGGGGACATAAGTGATTTTCACCATTTACAGAGGGTAGCTGGTGATTTAATTGCCATCTGAATCCATGATGTCGGTGTTTATCTCCCAGCACCTCCTGTAATAATCCCCGGCCGAATTACCTACTGTTTTTTGACGAACACCAAGGTCGTGTGGTAATTTAATTGCCATCCGAATCCACATCTCTGAGTTTACGAGAAGAAATCGATTCAAAATTCCATGTTTAATACCTTTTTGACTACTGCAAAAACACGAATAAAACGATAGACTTATAGGTATAGGGTTAATGTAAAAAACAAATAACTTCTGGATCTGTGATGCTATTTGTGAACTATAGCGTGTCTATTTTCCTATTTTTAAACATGAGATTTAACTAGGCTAATCAAATAATAAATAGAATTATATATTATAAAATATGCTTGGAATAATAAGAATACATTTTACACAATAATAAGAATAAATTTGTAAATAAAATTCATTTTATTTACAGCAGACAATCATGTGACTGGTCACGTGAGCAGAACTCACTCCTCTGTGAATAAATCACCATCCGAATCCATGAGTTTTATCACTGAGGTGATATGTAAATTTATTTTTACAGACGTCCTTATGAGAAACAATTACCGTCCGAATAGGGCTTAAGATACAAGATAAAAAAGAAAGACATAATAGGAATAAAACATAATTAAGAATTGCTAAATGCGTGGGCCAGAAGATAAGACTTTAACATCAATTTAAACTCATGAACAGAGGACAGAGATCTCAGATAAAAAGGAGCATAATTTCAATTAATAGTTACACAATGACAGTAGACATGGACTAATGTTTAGTACAAAGCAGCCGTCTGTTTTTTGGCACAAACCTTGTGCCCTTAAGCTTGTGATTGCATGTGTTTGAGCTGTAGATGTGTGTGCTGTTAATGACGTGTGTATGAATGTGTTTGTCCTGCAGCGTGTGGTGAATGAGGAGAAGTCTCCGGTGGGTCCGTGGCTCCTCGCGCTCTTCGTGTTCGTGGTCTGTGGATCAGGTGAGATGTGGAAACAGCTCTACGTATATTACATCTGTTACACGATTCATCAACACTCTTAGAGGAATAGTTCAGCCAGAAATGAAAATGTGTTCACCCTCAGGCCATTCAAGATTAGGATGAGTTTGTTTCTTCATCAGATTTGGAGAAATGTGTCTCTGCATCAGTGTCTCATCAATGGATGCTCTGCAGTGAATGGGTGCCGTCAGAATGAGAGTCCAAACAGCTGATAAAAGCATCACAATAATCCACAAGTAATCCACAGCACTCCAGTCCATCAGTTAATATCTGGAGAAGACAAAAACTGAAACAAATCCAGCATTAAGACGTTTTTAACTCAAATCTGAGTCCATAATCCATAATAACGCTTCCTCCAGTGAAAAAGTGTTCTGGTGTGAATCAGGAGAGAAATCTGCACAGATCAAGCAGCGTTTACAAGCCAAAACAGCTCTAAACAAATATGTGGCTGGATTTTGATGAGAGACAACAGGAGATGGAGTTTTTCACTGGAGGAAGAGTTATTATGAATTATAGACTCAGATTTGAATTAAAAACATCTTCATGCTGGATTTGTTTCAGCTTTTGTCTTCTCCAGATGTTAACTGATGGACTGGAGTGGTGTGGATTACTTCTGGATTATTGTGATGTTTTTATCAGCTGTTTGGACTCTCATTCTGACGGCACCCATTTGTCGTTTGTTGTTTTTTCCTCAGTAATGCAGAATATGATCCGTTAGAGATAATCTTGCTGATGTTCGGATGTTCCACCTGCATGAATAATGTGCTGTTTATTTACATAGAGTTGATCTGTGCGTTATCATTTAGGTTATTTGCATGCTGTACATAACGAGGCTGTTGTTTCACAGATCTCATATGTAAATTCTGTGGTTTTTAACAGCTAAAAATAATGTTACTGTGGCATTAAAATTTAACCTGCAGTGTCCTGGTATCCTCATACAGTGTAAAATCAACAATCCACAGTCTGTTCAGTCATACAGTCTGGTGTCATTACACACCAATGTGCAACCCATATCAACACATTTTCCTTCCATATCATGTCTCTTCTTCCAGACTAGTGTGAAGAAAACATCCTAAAAACACATTTAAGTGTTTGTTTTATTACACTTTATCTATTTGTGTCTGTAGATTTCAATCTTTAAAGAGTTTTTTTTCTCTTACAAACACCAAACTTTACAGTTTTATTCCTCTCTTCATATTTCATATTTCATTCACACTGATTTATACAACATTTTACTCCTAAAAACATGGTGAAAATGTATTTATTTCTGTCTGTTGACCGTAGGGTTGAGTATCATTTGAATTTGATCAATTTCAATTCTGCTTATCAATTCAGATTCTTATCGATTCCCAGTTTCGATTCCAATGTGGTTAAAAAAATGAAGTCAAGCATTTAGATATCAAACATATTTATTCTGTCTCTTTTTGCAAAACATTTAATTGCTGCTGAACACCATGAACTAAAATCAGCCGGCTACATAAAAACTGGACTCCATTAAGAGCTGTTTGTGTGCAAAATAGAGCTGCACCATTCTGGATAAATTCAGACTTTTTTAATGGAGGTTGTAGTTCTCTCACAATTCTGAAGAAAAAATATTAGACAACTAAACAAAATCTCATGGAATTTCTGAATGGAATGATTCAATGACTCACTCAAGATTGATTTGTTTCATTACTGGATGAATCAGTGTTTCTGAATGAATCTCTTGAATGAATGATTCAAAAACAAATACATTTTTAACAGCCCCTTTTCATCACCTTAAAAAAAGATGTGCACACAGGAATTGATAGGTGGAATTGAAATTTTAATATTACAAGAAGTATCTGATTCCTGAGTTTAAGTATCCGATTCTGGATTCGGAATTGATTTTTGATTCCCGACCCTAGTTGACAGTTTTTTCTGATTTATGGAGTGATAAAAATAGAAACCCAAAATCTCCTCTGGAAAAGCCTTGAACTCTAATATGACAACAAAATCAAACTAAAATTTAGAATCTGGTTTCAGATTTCTCTTTTGCAAATTTATGTAAATAATGTACATATTTATGTATACAGTTCTTCATTTGCATATTTAAACAACATTTCAGAAAACATAAGTTCTTCTTAATTTTTTAATGTAATCAGTAAATATAGTTACATTTTTATCGTATTTACCTTTGGTGTCTTGCCTTAACTTTTGTACTCTTTAATATTTAATGTGAGTCAAAATATGCATTATAATCATTCTTTTTACCCATGCAACTAATAGAAAACAAGGTTTTGGTCCATGCCTCTGTCTCCCTGTGCAGTTTGCATTGTTTAGTCGTGACACAGGCTTTAATGTTAATATTGTTACATGGCCAAAATGATTAGAACACTAGTATTTTCAGCAGCTAAAAAAAAATGTTTTAAGTCAGTTATTTCTATCTTTTGCTGTAGTGTGTCAGTAGGAAATATCAGTTTACATTTCAAAACATTCATTTAGCCATTAATTGTAATAATGCAGTGAGATTTTAGTTTGCTCCACACAGAGATCTGATCTGATCATCATCAGTCTGTCTGGAATGACATGAAGAAACAGAACAAACTGAGACAGACAAAATCCATGTAAGTATGGCGCTGAGGCAGAACTAGAATCCATTCACAGAAGTTTATTAAAAGGATCAGCAGTAGACAGAAACATGAAGACAGGCAAAGGGTCTAAACCAGAGTAACAGTTCAATAAGTTGACATACACAGGGGCAATCCAAAAGACAAGAGTCAGCAGGCAGGCAGAGGGCTCATACACAAACATCAGTCCAATCAGGTAATCGGTAATCGAAATAATCAGGCAGAGTAATACACTTAAAGTTAGGCAGAATATAACTATGGAAAACGCTCAGTAAGGCAATACTTTGCAACCTGCCATGTGCTCAGTATTCAGCTATAAAGGCCACCAAACAGGACGTGTCATTAGAGGAAGCAGAGCGAGCGGTAAGCAGTCAGTACTCGGGTGAGGGCTCTCTCTGCTGGTTTGGCGTTACAATCCAGAAGAACTGATGCTTCAAGAAACCTGCCTGCAAAGCTCCTGAGAAACTCTGCTCAAGTGCACCGAGAGCAAAAGCTGCTTTAAACACGAACGATGCTCACACCAAATGTTGATTTCATTTAGTTCATAGAAGTTAATTGATAAAGAAAATCTATTTATGACATTATTTTTGACAGCATCCTCATTTTACAGCATTTTTACACGAGTACCTAAAACTTGTAACAGCACTGTAGCTTTGCAGGTAGGTTTCTTGAAGCATCAGTTCTTCTGGATTTAGTCTGTCTCAGTTTGTTCTGTTTCTTCATGTCATTCCAGACAGACTGATGATCATCAGATCAGATCTCAACAATCTCACTGGATTATTACAATTAATGGCTAAATGAATGTTTGGAAATGTAAACTGATATTTCCTACTGACACACTACAGCAAAAGATAGAAATAACTGACTTAAAACCATTTTTAGCTGCTGAAAATACAAGTGTTCTAATCATTTTGGCCAGCACTGTGTGTGATGTGATCAGGCTCTAATGTGACGTGTGTTTGGGTTTCAGCCATCTTCCAGATCATCCAGAGCATCAGGCAGGGCATGTGAGCCGTTCCTCTGCAGGCGTCTCTGATCTTCCATGCAGTCATTCGCTTCTTCTGTTCATCTCTCAGTTGTTTACAGCTGATTTTAAGTGTGTGTGTGTGTGTGTGTGTGAGAGAGGTGAGAATGTTCTGGAGTCTTTTACTACTACTAAATATAGTGTAGAAACTTAATTTTCTGTACAGCGCTCTGCAACAATTTGTATCGTGAAAAGCGCTATACAAATAAACTTGAATTGAATTGAATTTTATGATGTGTGTAGTTTGTGATTGGCTGTTCCTCCTCAGGTGGGTTATGAGTGAATCATCACGACGCTCTGATTTGCTTTTGTTTCCACTGATGAGCTTTTATATGAACTGGTGTGTAAATCAGACATCAGTAGCCATATGATCCTGAACGTCTCTTCCTCCCTCTGACAGGAGATTCATGCTGTGTAATAATGATTTTATACAAATAAAAGGTATTTTCTCTATCCGCAGTGTGTTTTACCTTCAGAATAAAAACCAACACAAATTCACCATGAAAATACAGCCAGCTTCAAATGAAAACATCTAATGGCTTGTCTTTTGTTCAGTTCTATCTATCGCTCCATCGATCTATCATTCTATCGATCTATTATTTATTATCTATTGTTCTATCATTCTATCGTTCTGTCGTTCTATCATTTACATTTACATTCAGTCATTTAGCAGACTATCGTTCTATCCATTCATCCATTAATTTGTCTATTGTTCTTTCATTCTATCTATCGTTCTATCTATCATTCTATCTATATCTGTCTATTGTTCTATCATTCTATCTCTTTCTATTTATCTATTTATAATTTATTTGTCATTCTATCTATCCTTCCATCAATCTATTGATCTATTATTTATCTGTTGTTCCATCACTTTATCATTCTATCTATTGTTCTATGGATCTATTATTTATCTATTTATTGTTCTATCATTCTATCAATCGATCTATTTATCTATTCTATATATTGTTCTGTCGTTCTATCATTTACATTTTATCATTTAGCAGACTATCGTTCTATCATTAGTTTTATGTATTGTTCTATCCATCCATCTATCTATCTATCTATCTATCTATCTATCTATCTATCTATCTATTATTGTCTATTGTTCTATCGTTCTATCTATCGTTCTATCCTGTTCTAATATTTATCTATAATTTAATCTATTTATCTGTTGTTATATCTATCTATCTATCGTTCCATTGATCTGTTGATCTATTATTTATCTATTGTTCCATCGTTCTATCTATCTATCGTTCTTTTGTTCAATTAGTTACATTTACATTTAATCATTTAGCAGACACTTTTATCGAAAGCGACTTAAAAATGAGGGGAACAATAGAAGCAATCAGACCAAGGAGAGAGCGACAGCATACAAGTGCTGTGAAAAGTCTCAGTCTAGCACAGTACACATTGCTAGGGTTTATTTATTTAATAGAATAGAATAGAATAGAATAGAATAGGTAAGTGCTAGTATTAGTTGGTCAGTTGCTGGCGAAAAAAATGTGTCTTTAGATGTTTTTTGAAAATGGTTAAAGACTCAGCTGTTCGAATTGTGATTGGGAAGTCATTCCACCAGCTGAGCACAGTCCAGAAAAACAGTCCACAAGGAGTTGTTCACTTGCAGAACGCAAGCTTCTGGAGGGCGCATAAGTTTGAACTAGCGAGTTTAGGTATATTGGTACAGTGCCAGTGGTTGTCTTTTAGGCAAGCATCAGTACATTGAATTTAATGCGAGTGGCTATTGATACATACATCGGCTTGATGTGGTACATGCGGGGAGGCCTGCCAAGAAAGCATTACAATAGTCCAGTTTGGAGAGAACAAGAGCTTGGACAAGGAGTTGTGCGGCTTGCTCTGTTAGGAAGGGTCTAATCTTCCTGATGTTGTATAAGGCAAATCTGCAGGACCGGATAGCAATATGGTCTGAGAAGCTTAACCGATCATCGATCACAACTTCAAGGTTCCTGGCTGTCCTGGAAGGAGTTATGGTTGACGAACCCAGCTGTATAGAGAAGTTGTGATGAAGTGATGGGTTGGCTGAGACCACAAGCGGTTCTATCTTAGCCAAGTTGAGCTGAAGGTGATGATCCTTCATCCAGCCAGAAATGTCTGTCAGACAGGCTGCAATGCGAGCAGCTATCGTCGGATCATCAGGATGGAATGAGAGGTAGAGTTGAGTGTTATCAGCATAGCAGTGATAAGAAAAGCCATGTTTCTGAATGACAGAACCTAATGAAGCCATGTAGACAGAGAAGAGAAGCGGTCCAAGAACTGAGCCCTGAGGAACCCCAGTAGCTAGATGTTATGACTTTGAAACTTCATTCTATCTATCTATCTATCTATCTATCTATCTATCTATCTATCTATCTATCTCTCTCTCTCTCTCTCTCACCATGTTCCATTCGGAAGGGCTCATCCCTATGCCCTAATCCCTTCAAAGGGGTTTACCCTCCGGAGTGAGAGCTTCGAAGGGTTGAAGGGTGTAGGGGACCAAACAACTGTTTCTTGAAGTGCCCTTCTGCGTCATCATACGGAGGCGCCTTCATCATGCAAAGAATCAGCCCAAAGGATCATGGGAGCCCGAAGTGTCCATCAGTTGTACCCTTCGAAATCCTTCATTCCGAAGGGCCCTTTGAAGTGACTAGATTTGAGCACTTCGGTTTGGAACGACCCTTCAATATGGCGGCCATGATTGTTTTCACTCCGAAGTGCCCTTCAGAGGGCGATATATCCCGTTTGGAACACCGTCTGTCTGTCCGCCCGTGCGCGATCTCGGCTCCGGCGGGCGCGCGCGCGGCTGCGTGACGTCACTGCTGTGAAGAAGATGGCGGCGCTCGTGAAGGCGGAAGGTAAGTGGCGGAATCAGCGGCGTTCCGGTAACGCGTTCCTGTCAGCGCGCGAGCAGCCGTTCCTCAGAGCCCGTCCGCCCGGCTCGGTTCTGACCCGGTGTGTGTGTGCGCCTCTGTTCCTCTGCAGCAGTGTGTGTGTGTGTGTGTGGCTCTGTCTGTCTGTCTAGGGCCTTTGGGTTTGTCATATTTATGTTTATGAATAAAATCATGAAACTCAGTCCAGTGGTTTCGGTCGGTCCAGTTTGCGCGCGCGTGTTTGTGTGTGAGAGGGAGAGATTGCGTGCATGTTTCTGGTGTGTGTGTGTGTGTGTGTGTGTGTGTGTGTGTGTGTTTTTCTGGTGTGTGTGCTCGCGCGTGTATGTGTGTTTTTGGTGTGTGTGTGTGTGCTCGCGCGTGTATGTATGTGTGTGTGTGTGTGTTTTTGGTGTGTGTGTGTGTGTGTTTTTGGTATGTGTGTGTGTGCTCGCGCGTGTATGTATGTGTGTGTGTGTGTGCTCGCGCGTGTATGTATGTGTGTGTGTGTGTGTGTGTGTGTGTTTTTGGTGTGTGCGTGTGTGTGTTTTTGGTATGTGTGTGTGTGTGGTTCAGTATCAGGTATGGCTCTCACAGAGTACCATGGTATTACCTCGTTTCTATACACTGCTGCCATTGTTCCTTTATTACCGTTTAAATATCGTATCATGGCGTTACCATCTGATGCAGCTGTACCATAGTACTAGCACAGTATTTGTGGTGAGTGTGTGTAGATCAGAGCTCTATCACACAATATCATGTAAACACATTCACAGAATACTGAAGAATTACAAATATTAATCAGTAACATACACGGCTTTATACATAGATCATATATACACTAAATATACACTGAAATATAGTGAAATGTCATAACGTTTAAGGTTATTGTTGTTATTATTAGTAGTAGTAATAGTAGTAGTAGCCTGTGTTAGTATTCAAACTTCCTATCGACTGATTAATTGGCTGACATTATTTTTATTTTGAGATCATGGCATTAATAAAGTACTGTGGCATTTAGTCAATTAACTTGTTTTTTTTTCTCTTAAAATCTACTGACAGTAATGAATATTTTATTGTGTGCATATATATATATATATATGTATGTATGCATACATTATATACAATATAATATTCATTACTATACAATACATTATACTGCGTGGAACTTAGAAATAAGTGGTAATACGTCACTGACCCAGCTGATGGTTTGTGGGTTTGGGTTCAGTTCTGCTGCTGAAAATGGTCCTGATGGGGTGTTTGTGGAATATTTTTGTGGAATTTGTGGTTGATTTTATGTCTTTCAGCTTATAAAAGTAAATGAGCCACATTCATTGATCAAAGCTAGCAGACGCTCATGATGGAACACTGAATTCTGTATTAATGTGTTATGAAGTATTGAATTGTAGTTGCTTTAGATTATTTTAATGCTTATTTTGAGTCATTTTAAGTCTTTTACCGCCAGTGGTTTCTATGATCTACTTACGCTTACGATGCTTTTGGGTGGCACGAAAACGACACAAGACTTTTTTTTGACACAAAATATAATTTTTTTGGCGGTGTGGCTTTTACCATATTTTCTGTCGCCAGTGTTTTGTGTTGATTCAAAATGTACATGTTTTATTTACAATATACAGATGATTTATTCATTGTTCAGAGTGTTCATGGTTTATTCTCTGATAGTTCAGCGTTATGCTGAAATGTATTGTTTTATTTAGAAGTTTGAATCTTCTAAATAAAACAATTATGAATTATTAGTTTTGATTATGAATTATTAGCAATAAAAGTTATCTGTGGTCGGCTGATAGTTCAGTGACTGATGCTGAAACGCATAATGAAGATTTTATTGTCAATCATAAACCAATAAAACACAATCCAGAATATTTAAAATGATAAACATGGAATATAGGAAAAATAAAACATTTCAGAAACAAAAAATCATAAAAACATATTTCATAAGGCTCTAAAAATTATTTTTATTAAACCTTTAATGAATTGTTGTTAAATTGTAAAAGTTTTGTGATTTAAATTAATTAGACATACTTTTTGATTACTAAAATTTTAATTAACCATTGAAACGGAGTCCAGAGTCCAAAATTTGGAAAAAAAATACAACGTATTTCATTAGGCCTTAAAAATGTATTTTTTGATGATAATAACAACAACAATAATAGTAATAAATAGTTATTAAATTGTATATGTGTATTTTATTCATTTTCATAAAATAATTTGACTATTAAAACAAAATTGGGCAAAATTAAAATGGAAAAAACTGAATTTGGAAAAATAAATAAAACGGGATCTGAATAAAAAAAGGATTTCATAGGGCCCCACATAAATTATGATCATGATGAAATTATTCATGATGAAATTATTTTTTACTATTTCAATATAAAGGATACGTCAATTAATCCCTAAAATTATTACACACAGTATTTACTCAAAATATACATAAAAATGTGAAAAAATATCTTTTGACAAGATACAAGATATCACTTACTCAGCCTGATCATTTACTAATTTAATATATATTAGATTGTAACTTCAAAATAATGTTTCAGAAATATTGTCTGTGTTTTGAAATGTAATCAATGTAATCAAATCTCCTTTTGATATTTAGTGATCAAATAGCAAGCATTATAAGACATGAGAGAATGTGATTATTTCTGGACTGAAGTGATGAACTGATCTGTCAATCAGTCACAGAGCATTCAGATCAGAACCAGCAGCAGCACAGGGAACACATCAGCGCACACGTGTGTGTGTGTGTGTGTGTGTGTGTGTGAGAGAAAGAGAACTGTGAGAATAGATTTGATCACCTACTGCTGCAGTTACCAGGCAACACAGACGACAGATCCGGAGAGAGAGAGAGACTTTCTATAGAAATTCAGCGCAGTTACAGTCTGGTTATATATATTTTAATCTTGTTTTTATCTGGTGGCTTTTATTGTGGTTTTTATATTTCTTCATAAACCCCACCCAGTTCAAGTTCTGTGTGTGTGTGTGTTTTTGTGTGTGAACTGCAGAATAATTCACACCGCAGGTGCTGATAAAGTATTTTAGCTCAGTGTAGCTGCTTTTTATTTGGTTTATGTATCTTCATACACTAGCGGTCAAAAAAATGCAAATGATTTTGAAGTCTGTTCTGCTCATCAAGGCTCCATTTATTTGATCAGAAATACAGTAAAAATAGTGAAATATTATTAGAATGTAAAATAGCTGTTTTCTATGTGAATATCTGTTAAACTGTAATTTATTTCTGTGATGCGCAGCTGAATTTTCAGCATCATTACTCCAGTCTTCAGTGTCACATGATCCTTCAGAAATCATTCTAATATACTGATTTGCTGCTCAAGAAACATTTCTGATTATTATCAATGTTGAAAACAGTTGTGCTGCACAATATTTTTGTGGAAACTGTGATACATTTTATTTTTCAGGATTCACAGATGAATAGAAAGTTCAAAAGAACAGCATTTATTTGAAATAGAGATTTTTTGTGACATTATAAATGTCTTTACTGTCACTTTTTATCAGTTTAATGCATCTTTGATGAATTTGATTTTTTTTTAAATGTTATGTACTCTAATGTAAACTAATAATTCAAATATTCATGTATAAATCTGTAAAATCGTGTAAAAAATCACAGTAATTCCAATTTTTTGACCGGTAGTGTGTATGTATTTGATATAATTTACAAAGCTATTTAGGAAATATTTTTTGAAGTGTTTCAGTTTCAGAACCACCAGTTTTTTTATTTTTTATTTTACTTGGTTTATAAATAATGAATCCTTCATAACCAGGAGCATGAATTGGGAAAGTAAATTTGATTTGATGTTTGTAATCATTCATAATCGCATCATAACTTTCCTCTGATATAAGCATCAGTTCAATGAAAAGATGCAAAAATAAATCTTAATTCTTCTTAATATGTCTCTAGTTTTTATACATTTTATTTCAGTTTTAGTTAATTTAAAATATCAAGTTAAATTATGTTTTACATTAACTAAATTACATTTTTATTTATTTTTTTTAGATTTTGTTTAATTTTTGTGTTTTATTTTTTATTTTATTTCCTGTCAGTGTTGCAGTTTCGTCCTCCCTGGATCATGTGACTGCCTCCTGCAGGCCGGAGGAGTGTGTGAACTTCACCATGAACAACAAGGACGCAACCACAGAGTCTGGTCCGTCACACACACACACACACACACACACACACACACACACACACACACACACACACACACACACACACACACACACACACACACACACACACACACACACTCTCTATAGAACAGAAGTACAGATGATTATGATGAATGTGTGATGTTTGGTATGTGTGTGAGTGTGATGGTCAGTATGGATCAGAATCATGATAGCAGCAGTGAAGTGTGCCGCTGACCGGTGTTTCATGTTGAACAGAGACCAGCGGTCAGATGAAAGTGTTTTTACCCAATAAGCTGTTGGAGTGTTTGCCTCGCACCACCACTTTACCCAAAGAGAGACTGCGCTGGAACACCAACGAGGTGCGTAAGATTTGAAATCAGCTTCTATTTTTTATGCTTCTATTTAAATATGTCTGTTGTTTTGATTAATTTTTATTTCAGTTTCAGTAATTTTTGCAGTGTCAAAAAGCTGAAATAAAATAAGTTGAATTGTTTTTATATTCTAGTTGATTTCAGTTAATGTTTATTTCATTATAAGTAATAAAAACGTTTTTATTCATGGGACGTGGATGATTAACAGCACTCTCATCAGCTTTACACTCAAATCTCTGTTCTGTTGATGATTTTATATTTTTATGAGATCTTTTAATAAGGGTTTTATTCTGATTTTAAAATTATTTCAGTTTTATATTTTTATGATCTCATTGTTTTTATTTTTAATTTATTTATTCATTTAAGTTTTTCGTATGATGTAATTAAAGATTAACTTTAGTTTCACCAAAATAGAGTTTCACTCTACTGCCAGGAGTTGCAAAAATCACAAAAGCATCTTTAAATTTCTTTCTTGGCTTAAGTTGGCATTAATTTTCTGTTTTTACTCAAATTTTAGTTAAAGTTTTAGGAATTTTGTTTCATGCTTTTGTAATGTTTTTCCATTTTATTATTATTTTTTTATTTATTAGTTTTAGTTTATTTTGTTTTATCTATTTGATTACATCAAGTTAATCTAAATGAAAATGAGAAATGTTGGCTTGGCAACAAGCTGAAATAAAATAAGTTTAAGTTGTTTTACACTGCCCTTCAAAAGTTTGGAAACACCCCTGGCAAAGTGTGGTTTTGTATGATATCAGCATAAATCCTTATCATTTTTTTGGTGCAAATACAGTACATTGAAGTAACTTGACATTATCATTGAAGACCAGCAATAATAAAATAACGAAAGCTGCTAATGGTGGATATTTTGATGAATCGAAAATTTAAGTATTTTCTATGTATAAACTGTTTATGTAATAAAATATGTTTTCGTAGTTTGTGTTGTCCCTTATCAGTGCAAAATAATCACAAATTAAAAAGGATTCATATTGTCCAAGACCCCACTTGTCTAGGGCGTTTCCAAACTTTTGGAGGGCAGTGTATATTTTATTTGTTATATTTTATTAATGTTTATTTAGTTTCAAGTAATGAAAATGTTTTATTTTTTAATTTTAGTTTTACAACAATAACCATGATCACAACTGGTTTATAATGGACACTAGATTATAATCTAAGTGCCATGTGTTTGTGTGTGTTTCAGGAAATTGCATCCTTCCTGATTTCATTCGACAGACATGACGAGTGGCTTTCTTGCACACTTAAGACCAGGTCAGTTGTGAGATTGTGTTTGATATCATTTTCACGTTGACTGATAGTGGACTGACTGAAGTTCTGACCTGTGAACACACAGCTAAACTAGCAGAAAATGACAAGAAGATGTTAAAATATCAACAGTAGAAGTTTTAACAGCAGTTCAATCTGAAATATTAATAATGAGAAACATTGTAATACTCAGCTGAGCTGACATGGGTAACAGTTATAGCAATAAAGTATTATTATCAATATCCTATTTAATATGATTCACAAGTCATTTTTATCTAAAAGTAAATGAATTGAACTTACAGTGCACTGCCTGTGTTCATCTAGTGAATATAGAATATTTTAAAACAAGATTGGGTAAGCTGTCCGATTGTGTTTTGTTTTAAATGTATTTTTAATTCCTGGTTTCTGATTAAATTGGTGAATGAAATCGATGACGTGTTCACACACAGGCCACAGAACGGCTCGATCATCCTTTACAATCGCAAAAAGGTCAAATACCGGAAAGATGGATACTGCTGGAAGAAGAGGAAGGACGGAAAGACGACCAGAGAGGATCACATGAAGCTGAAGGTTCAGGGCATGGAGGTGTGTGTGTGTGTGTGTGTGTGTGTGTGTGTGTGTGTGTGTGTGAGAGAGAGTGTGTGAAGAGTGTGTGTGAGAGAGAGTGTGTGAGTGCGAGTGAGTGTGTGTGCGTGTGTGCGAGTGTGTGTGTGTGCGTGTGTGTGAATGTGTGTGTGAGTGTATTTGTGTGTGTGTGTGTGTGTGTCAAGTCAAGTCACGTTTATTTATATAGCGCTTTTAACAATACAGATTGTGTCAAAGCACTTTACAGTATTAAATAGGAAAATACTGTCAATAACGTAAAATGACAAGATTAAACACTCAATTATCAGTTCAAAGCATTGCATTATTGAATTCAGTGATGTCATCGTCCAGCTCAGTTCAGTTTAAAAATAATAATAATAATAATAATAATAATAATTTTTATTTATATAGTGCCTTTCCAACACTCAAGGTCACTTTACAAGTCAGGCTTAAGGAACAGAAACAAATAAAGATCAATACCAGAAGACAGAACATACCAAGAGCTGAGAGTAATATACAGAGACCTCTGACAAGGTTAGATTAGAGATACAGAAAGAGTGTAGATAAACGTCCATAACAGGGCACAATTCACAGACTATGAACTGAAGAGTAATACTCAGAGAAAAAATGTGTTTTTAAGAGGTTTTTAAAGGAGAGAAAGGAGGATGCTTGACGGATGTTTTGGGGAAGAGCATTCCACAATCTGGGAGCAACAACACTGAAAGCCCTAGCTCCCATAGTCACCAGACGAAACTTAGGGGTGACTAACAATCCCTCACTAGAAGATCGTGAGGAGCGGGCAGGTACATAAGGTAAAAGAAAATCAGATAATTATGTAGGACCAAGGTTATGGAGAGCTTTATAAGTGAAAATTAGTATCTTGTAATTTATACGCAAGGAAACAGGGAGCCAATGACGGTGATAGACGATAGGGGTAATGTGATCGTTCTTTCTTGTGTTGGTGATCAAGCGAGCTGCAGAGTTTTGAACATATTGTAGTTGTTTGATATTATTAGCTGACAGGCCATAAAGAAGTGAATTACAGTAATCTAGTTGAGACATAACAAAGACATGTGTAACAGTTTCAACAGCCTGCTGACTGAGAGAGGATCAAATACGAGCAATATTACGCAGGTGGAAAAAAGCTGTCTTTACCACTTTACCAATGTGATCGTTGAATGAAAGAGTGGAATCAATGAGAACACCAAGATTGCGAACTTTGGTGGAGGGCATTATCAGATCACCATCCAAATCCATCAGTTGACCAGAAAACTTAGATACAACAGCTTTAGAGCCAGTCAGAATTACCTCAGTTTTATCAGAGTTAAATTTAGTGTAATTTGCCTCTAGCCAAAGCTTGAGTTCCTTGATGCAATTTGTTAATGTAGGCGGAGGAAACACTGAAGTGGAAGGTGTGCTAAAATAAATCTGAATGTCATCTGCGTAACAGTGGAAGTTAAACCCATAGTGCTTGATTATTTGTCCAATTGGTAGCATATAAATGGTGAAGAGGAGAGGGCCCAAAACAGAACCCTGAGGTACACCAGAACTGATGGATTTAGTAGATGATCTGTGATTCTGGTATATAACAAATTGTTGCCTCCCAGTCAAATAGGAGTTATACAATTCAAGGGCTGTGCCAGTAATTCCAATTGCTGAAAGCCGTGAGAGGAGTATCTCATGGCAAACAGTGTCAAAAGCTAAGCTAAGGTCTAACAAAAGGAGAGTGCTAAGAGCACCAGAATCAGAAGCTAAGAGAAGATCATTAAGAACCTTAACCAGGGCTGTTTCAGTACTGTGTAATGGACGAAAGCCAGACTGGAAGGGCTCGTAGAGGTTGTGTGCAGTTAAGAAGGCCTGAGAAGGTCTTTAAGAAGGTATAAGATGTTTTACTCTGAAAAAAGTTCAGGAATGCGTCACACATTTGATCAGAGCCCTCTAGAGACTGTGCAGGAGGCTGAATTAACTTTTTAATTGAAGCAAATAATGCTCTAGGCCTGTTTTTGGACTTATTAATAAAAGTAGAGAAATAAGATGAACGAGCTGCATTAGGAGTGTTCCTGTACTGCTTAATGTGTTCAGTATATGCCAAGGAGTGAACAATAATGCCAGTTTTCTTATAAAGCCTTTCTAGCCGGCGGCCCTTGGTTTTCATTGCCCTAAGCTCAGTGTTGAACCAAGGGGAACTGTGCGAGGAAGGGACCTGTCTAGATTTTAAGGGAGCAAAATGATTCAAAATAGTAGAAATACTCTCATCATAGACATTAAGAATGTCTTCAGCACTGCAAGACTGCAAGACTGCAGCAGTCAGAAAGGGGGGGGGGGGGGGGGGGGATCACTGAGTGCAGCAGAAAATGACAGAGGATCAACCAGCTTCCATGCACGATAAACAATCAAAGATTTAGCAACAGGTTTTGGAATGTGAAAATCACAAGAAAATTCAATCAGTTTATGATCAGAGATACCTATGTCAGAGCCTTTAAAGGCGGTAATGTCGATACCTGTAGAGCAAACCAAATCCAGTGTATGGCCATGTACGTGAGTTGGAAAATCAATATGTTGCTGCAGATTAAAACAATCAAGGACAGACATGAACTCTAGAGCATGAACAGTATCAGTATCAACATGAATATTGAAATCCCCTAGCAATAGCATAGCTGTAGATTGGGCAGAAGCAATTGTCAGCAATTCACACAAATCTGATAGAAATTGCATGTTCGTTTTACAAGGACGATACACCAGTATTATGAGCAGTGATGAGTGACTAGTGATTTTAAATGCCAAATATTCAAACGATGTCACCTCATGGAAAGGAGATAGCTTAATATGAAGACTCTGGCGATAGACCACCGCCAGGCCCCCACCCCTGCCTCCAATTCGGGGCTTAGACAGAGTACTGAAACCAGGAGTAGAAAGCAGATTAAGTTCAACAAAGTCATTAGATGCTTGCCAGGTTTCTGTGAGCATCAGCATATCACAGTTATTGTCAGAGATGAAGTCCCGAAGAAACATTCCTTTCCCAGTTAAAGACCGAGTGTTGAGTAGGGCAAAATTACCACAATGCTGCACATTCTTGTTAAGCACAGTGTCATCTCTGGTCTTTTCTAGTGGCCTTAGTGACGATAAACAAACTCTGCGATGTATAAATTTAGTTTAAATAGTATCTGTGCAATCAAGTCGACGATATCGCTGGAAAATTAAGTGTCTCCTGCTAAGCAAGCCAGAGGCAACAGCGGCAAGGAACCAAATCTCCATCGGTGAACCAGGCTCAGTCGGGGGGGCAGTTCTCCTCTGACCAGACGAAACCAGCAGTTCAATTCCAACTGCAGCAAAGTCAGATTGTGCAGAGGACTCATCTGGTTCCCGAGGTCTTGTCCCGATGGCTGTCTAGGAGACAGGGTCTTCACTGGGGATCTGTCTCTGGGACTCATCTAGGTGTCCTGGTTTCCGCTGACTTTCAGGGCTGTAGAGGTCATCTCTAGGTGCTGATCCACCATCTGATCTGGATACGGACTGGATCTGGGTGGCCACGGTGATCTCGGAATAAGAAAGAGACAGACTAATATTAGCGTAGATGCCATTCTTTTAACGATGTAACAAGTACATCGCGTGTTATGGGAAGTGTTCCCGGTTCCGGTTGATCTAATTAATGCGGCCTACCAATCCTTTAACGGATTTGAATATTAGAAGCGTATTAGTATGTTATGTGTAAGCCAGGTTAAAGAGATGTGTCTTTAATCTAGATTTAAACTGACAGAGTGTGTCTGCCTCCCGAACAGTGTTAGGTAGATTGTTCCAGAGTTTGGGCGCTAAATAGGAAAAGGATCTGCCGCCTGCAGTTGATTTTGATATTCTAGGTATTATCAAATGGCCAGAGTTTTGAGAACGCAGCGGACGTGGAGGACTATAATGCGATAAAAGCTCACTCAAGTACTGAGGAGCTAAGCCATTCAGGGCTTTATAAGTAATTAACAAGATTTTAAAATCTATACGATGTTTGATAGGGAGCCAGTGCAGTGTTGACAGAACCAGGCTAATGTGGTCATACTTCCTGGTTCTAGTAAGAACTCTAGCTGCTGCATTTTGGACCAACTGTAGTTTATTGATCAAGCGTGCAGAACAACCACCCAATAAAGCATTACAATAATCTAGCCTTGAGGTCATAAACGCATGAATTAGCATTTCTGCATTTGACATTGAGAGCATAGGTCACAATTTAGATATATTTTTGAGATGGAAAAATGCAGGTTTACAAATGCTAGAAGCGTGGCTTTCAAAGGAGAGATTGCTATCAAATAGCACACCCAGGTTCCTAACTGATGATGAAGAATTGACAGAGCAGCCATCAAGTGTTAGACAGTGTTCTAAGTTATTACATGTGGGGGTTTTAGGTCCAATAATTAACACCTCTGTTTTTTCAGAATTTATCAGTAAGAAATTACTCGTCATCCAGTTTTTCATATCGACTATTTGGTGTGTTTCACCGGGCCGTGAAGAAATATAGAGCTGAGTATCATCAGCATAACAGTGAAAGCTAACACCATGTCTCCTGATAATACACTATATTGCCAAAAGTATTGGGTCACCCTCTTCTAATGAACAGGTTTGACTACTTTAGTAATTTCTATGAGTACACATCTTAATTTTTAAGCATATAATGATATTCTAGGGAATTGTTTGCTTCTAATTTTAAAGCAACAGTTTGGACAGGACTCTTTTCTATTCTAACATGACAGTGCCTCTGTGTATAAGGCAAGGTTCAAAAAGAAATGATTGATTCAGTCAGTGTGGAAGAACTTGACTGGTCTGCAGAAAGCCAAGTCCTAATCCAAGCTGAACACCTCTGGTGTGACTTTAAATGCAGACCTTGAGCCAAAAACTCTTTACCAAACACCAATGACTTGTACATACACTATATGGACAAACGTATTGGGACACCCCCTTCTTTAGAACAGAAAAATGCACTTCCAAATCTGTGGCAACAACGATGGGAACATAATTCATGTATTTAAAAATTGTATTTCCATCTCTGTTGCAACAGTTTTGGAAGTGTCTAAAATGACTGTACCCATATGTACAAGTCATTGGTGTTTGGTGATGAGTTTTTGGCTCAAGATCTGCATTTAATGTCACACCAGAGGTGTTAAACTGGGATTAGGATTTGGTTTTATGCAGACCAATCAAGTTCTTCCACACTGACTCAATCAATAATTTCTTTTTGAACCTTGCCTTATACACAGAGGCATTGACATGTTAGAATAGAAAAAAGTCCTGTCCAAACTGTTGCTATAAAATTAGAAGCAAACGATTCCCTAGAATATCATTATATGCTTAAACATTAAGATGTGTACTCATAGAAATTACTAAAGTAGTCAAACCTGTTCATTAGATGGGGGTGACCCAATACTTTTGGCAATATAGTGTATCTCCCAAGGGTAACATGTAAAGCGTGAAAAGTAACGGCCCTAGTACTGAGCCCTGAGGTACTCCATACTGCACTTGTGATCGATATGATACCTCTTCATTTACTGCTACGAACTGATGGCGGTCAGATAAGTATGATTTGAACCATGCCAATGCACTTCCACTAATGCCAACAAAGTTTTCTAGTCTATTCAAAAGAATGTTGTGGTCGATAGTGTCGAACGCAGCGCTAAGATACAGTAGAACTAATAAAGAGATACAACCACGGTCAGATGATAGAAGCAGGTCATTTGTAACTCTAATGAGAGCAGTCTCAGTACTATGATACGGTCTAAATCCTGACTGGAATTCCTCACAGATACCATTTTTCTCTAAGAAGGAATATAATTGTGAGGATACTACCTTTTCTAGTATCTTTGACAGAAAAGTGAGATTTGAGATCGGTCTGTAATTAACTAGATCTTTGGGGACGAGTTGTGTTTTTTTAGTGAGAGGCTTAATAACAGCCAATTTGAAGGTTTTGGGGACATATCCTAATGACAACGATGAATTAATAATAGCCAAAAGAGGATCTATGACTTCTGGAAGCAGCTCTTTTAGTAGTTTAGATGGAATAGGGTCTAACATACATGTTGTTGGTTTAGATGGTTTAACAAGTTTATACAATTTTTCCACTCCTATAGTAGAGAATGAGTGGAATTGGAATTGTTCTGATGCGATACTGTAGCTGACGTCTGCACGGTTAAAATTTTATCTCTAATAGTATTGATCTTGGAAGTAAAATAGTTCATAAAGTCGTTACTGCTGTGCTGTTGGGAAATATCAACACCTGTTGATGCTTTATTTTTTGTTAATTTAGCCACTGTATTGAATAAATACCTGGGTTTATGTTTGTTTTCTTTAGAGCACATCTAGGTTATGATCAGTGATCAAATCATTTACAAAAAGCACTTTCATAGAAAGGGACCTGATATTCAGTAAGCCAAGCTTTATCACTTGTTTCTCTGTATTATATCTGTTTTTCATTTGTTGAACATCAATTCAGTTGTTATCCTTAAATTGGTTTGGATGTTTTTTGTATTTTCTAGTTCGGGGAACAGACACAGTCTCTATAGTGTGATATCTAGGTGAAGGAGTCTCTATGTGCTGAGAATTAACTAACTTCTGTGACGTGAGACGGCTAGCAGACGGTCGGTTTAGCCAGGCTGTCTGCTTCCTGACCTGGGCCCCAGTTAGTCAAGTACGAACTCTAAGACTATGTGCCATATTTCTAGAGAGAAGAGCGGCACCACCCCAGGAAGGATGAACACCATCTCTTTTCAACAGGTCAGGTCTGCCCCAAAAACTCTTCCAATTGTCTATAAAACCTATGTTATTCTGTGGGCACCACTTAGACATCCAGCCATTGAGTGACGACAGTCTGCTATGAATCTCATCACCCCGATAAGCAGGGAGGGGACCAGAGCATATTACAGTGTCTGACATCGTACTTGCAAGTTCACACACCTCTTTAACATTATTTATTATTGTATGAGTGTGTGTGTGCGAGTGAGTGTTCAAGTGTGTCTGTGTGAGTTTGTGTGTGTGTGAGTGTGTGTGAGTGTGTGTGAGTTTGAGTGAGTGTGTGTGTGTGTGTGTGTGTGTGTGTGTGCGTGCGCGCGAGTGAGTGTGAGTTTGAGTGTGTGTGTGAGTTTGGGAGTGTGTGTGTGAGTGTGGTAGTGTGCGAGTGTGTATGTGTGAGAGCATGTGTGTGCGAGTGTGTGTGAGTTTGTGTACATGTGAGTTTGTGTGTGTGTGTGTGAGTGTGTGTTTGAGTGAGTGTGTGTGAGTTTGTGTGTGTGTGTGTGTGTGTGTGATGACATAATGCTCACCCGTTTCTCTCTCCTCCTGCAGTGTCTTTACGGTTGTTATGTTCATTCCTCCATCGTCCCAACATTCCACAGGAGATGCTATTGGCTTCTGCAGGTTAGTTATTATGAGCATGTGAGACTAATCTACCCAATCAGAAGCCAGGATGTGTGCATATTAAAAAGAACTTATCGTAGTAATGATATTTGTTTATATACATTATCTATGCAATGCTTCAGTGCTAGATGTTTGCAATGAATAAGAAATAATAGAATAAAATTAAATAAAAGATCAAATAAAAAGTAAAAAAATAAAATAAAATAATTTTACATATATATGATATAGTAAAAAGTGTTTTGTTTTAATTATATTAAAATAATTTTTTGTTTTGATTCAATTAATAATTGTAATAAATGTTTTATATTTATTGCTTTTATTTTAAAAGTATTTCTTTATTTTAATGTTACTCTTTTGATTTAATTAATTTTTACTGTTTCATTTTCACTTTTTGTTTATAAAGTGTTATTTTTTTAATTATATTATTATATTTCAATGATTTTAACAATTTTAGTAAGTGTTTTTTTATTTGTTTTCATTTAATTGTATTTACTATTTGTTTGTCTCAATTATTATTTATTTAATACTTTTTTAATATATTAATTTTAAGTGTTTTATTTTCATTACTTTTATTCTAAAATTATTATATGTAAACAAACTATTATGTGTATTTTATTAATAGTTTTTATTTTAAAATTAAAATTTATTTTAAAATTTTAGTGTTTTATTTGAATTATTTTTATTTAAAAATTATTTATTTTAATTTTTACATTTGTATTATTTATTTTAATTTTTTTGTGCATGTTTTATTACAATTATTTTAATTTTATGACAATGATTTATTACAAAATTTAAATGACCTGTGTGTGTGTGTGTGTTCAGAACCCAGACATCGTTCTTGTGCACTATCTGAACGTGCCGTCTCTGGAGGACAGTGTGAAGTCGTGTGGTCCGGTGTCGTGTGCCCTGACCGACCGAAGGGACAGTCTGCGCTGGAGCAGAGACGAACTGCTGTCCCAACTCAAACCTATGTGTGAGTGTATGGCGTTATTTTAATGCCAAATGTCGAGAGCGCATTTTTGTAGCGCGAAAGTAGATTAACATAATGCGCGAGCATGAAAGTGAAAAGAAAAGTGAAAGCCGTGACATATTGTCAAGTATGGTGACCCATACTCGAAATTGGTGCTCTGCTTTTAACCCATCCAAGTGCACACACACAGCAGTGAATAGTGAACAAACGCACACACACACCGTGAACACACACCCGGAGCAGTGGGCAGCCATTGCTCCAGCGCCCGGGGAGCAATTGGGGGTTCGGTGCCTTGCTCAAGGGCACCTCAGTCATGGTATCGAAGGCAGAGAGAGTGCTGTTCATTCACAATCCCCACCTTCAATTCCTGCCGAATCTCTCCGCTCGCACGCGGATTTCCTTTGCTCTCGCACAAAACCGGATGCGCGCTCTCGGATATACGCTGCTCTCGCGCAGAGAGAGTGCGCGCATTTAAAACTTGTCTCTCTCTCTCAAAGTGTGCGTGTGTGCGCTCAAACTTTGTCCTGTGCACTCGCAAATCTCTCCGTGCTCTTGCGCTAGATATTAATTCTTTTCACACCTGGATTAAACATCAAAAGTTATCAACCAATCAGATTTTTCTACGATTGACCCGATGAAAATACTAGGCTTACGGGAAGAGGGAACTGATCTTGGAATTTCTTTACAATTTAATAATATTTAGTCATGTCAAATGTATATTAGAAATGGCTAGGAATAGGGTGCTTGGATGATTTATAGAAAAAAAAAACCCTGTTTGTCTAATCGTTTGGTCAAACCCCTCTGAACGATTTACCTAAACAAACAAACAAAAAAGTATATGATTCTTAAAGTTCATGTGGCCATAGATGTATTCATGACTAAACATTATTAAATTGTAAAGAAATTCCAAGATCAGTTCCCTCTTCACGTAAGCCTAGTATTTTCATCAGGTCAGTCGTAGAAAAATCTGATTGGTTGATAACTTTTGATGTTTAATCCAGGTGTGAAAAGAATTAATATCTAGCGCAAGAGCACGGAGAGATTTGCGAGTGCACAGGACAAAGTTTGAGCGCGCACACGCACACTTTGAGCGAGAGGAGAGACACGTTT
>CM077261.1:547638-645138 GCA_039654775.1 Spinibarbus caldwelli
CTTAGTAACGGAAACGGATTTTATGGTGACCAGCGGTGTGGATTAGTGGCACTGCCGCAGAATGCGCTTATCGTAATGACAACAGCAGCGCCAGTGGGGTATGGTCATGGGGAGGAGCCAAACGCTGAGTTAGGCTCCGCCCACCTGTCACTCACTCGCTCCGGCGGGCGGCTCATTCTATCTCCTGTGCTGCCCAAACAAGACAAGTCCTCCCCGCCAAGCTCCGCCTCCCCGCCAAGCCCTGCCCCTCCCAATCAGGGCGTGGCCACGCTGTCACTCACTCTCTTACCCAGCCCTGTGATTGGAGGGCTGCTGTTGACTGACACCCCTGGGACACTCCTCCACCCGAACCCAACGTCGCCCTCACTGCTGTCGTTCGACCCCGACTCCTTCCTCAACAGCCCCAAACAGGGGCAGACCTATGGAGGCCCCGCCCCCCACTCTGACTCCGCCTCCTCCTCCCCATCTCCGCCTCCTTCCGCGTCTCCTCAGCCTCCATCTCTCGCTCTATCTCTTTCTCCCACGTCTCCACCTTCTTCTCTATCATCCCTCTCTTCTGAGACGGAGAAGAAGAGTATTTCGGGTCGGCCCTCTTCTCTTTCACTTTCTCCGACTCCCGCGCTGCTCCCATTGTGTCTGGAGTCCTCTTTAGGACTCAACTCGTTAAGTTCGGCCCAGCCCACTGACAACAGAGCTCCGCCCACCGGATTCGCCGGTCATCTCTTGACCAGTCAGCCAACCCAAATAACACCCTCCCTCGAAATGCTGCCGACCAATCAGCTGCCTCCAGAGGGAGAAAAGGCAGAGCCACAGCAATCTTGTCTTCTAGAAACGCACTCCATGCATTTGACTCCGCCCCTGGCCACGCCCCCAAGCATGAGTCCCGTACAAGTCAAGGAGGAGCAGTCTCCGCCCACTCATGCACATTTCGACTCTGAAGTCACGCCCATGGACACCACCCACTGCGCCCATATAGACGGTCAGGAGGCGGGGCTTACATTTGACTCCGCCTTCCCTGACCTCATATCTGAGCTGATCACAGAGGAGCCCATTAGCCACGCCCCCACCCCAGCTCCGCCTGTTTATCCGGTCCGCTACATGGTTCCGCCTCAACCGACGCCCTCCACCTCGTTCCTGCCTTTTCCGCTGCTTACAAACGTGCACTCGCTCATGTCTGGAGGCTCTCCGGAGGAAACCCAGCGGCTGGCCAACATCACGGACTTCTCGCCCGAATGGTCGTACCCAGAGGTATGAATCGTCACGTCTCTTCTTTAAAGAGACAGTTCACTTAGAGCTGCACGATTAATCATTAAAAGATTGCAATCTTGATTCAAACACCCATTCGATCCCATTTTTAAATGACAACGATTCGCCCATGTCTCTTAAACCTTTGAAAAAGTCATACTAAGAAACAGCTTCACAAACAGTCTGGCTTACTGTCATTCATGTTATCACAGAAATACTGGGATGAAAGTTTAAAGTTCAGATATAAACATTGATGTCTATGGTAGCGATCAAAATAGAACAAATCCCCTTTTGAAAGTAACTGGCGCTTCAAAAAACGTTTGTGTCGATTGCATCGTTTCGCCACTAGGTGGCGAAAAGTGACTGTTAAAAAATGTATTTGTCATTGAATAATTCATTCAAGAGATTCGTTCAAAAACGCTGATTTATCCAGTAATGAAACAACTGAAGTATTTATGAGTGAGTCGTTGAATCATTCATTCATCCTCTTTTTCATAATTGTAATATTTAAAATTTTAAAATGTTTAATAATTCATTCAAGCTAATTAAACATTTGTAAATAGACTGCAGCAATAATATTTTGTCACACATTATTTTGTTTAGTTCAGAATCGTGGGAGAATCGTGATCTCTATTTGAGACTAAAAAATCATGATTTTCTGTTTATCCAGAATCGTGCAGTGTCATTATTTACTCACCCTCAAGTCGTTTCAAACCTGTATGAATGTTTTATTTCTGTTGAACACAAAAGAAGATATTTTGAAGAATGGTGGTAACCCAACAGGTGACGGTAGCCATTGACTTCCATAGTATTTATTTTCATACCATGGAAGTCAATGGGTACCGTCGTCAACTGTTTGATTATCAACATTATTCAAAATGTTATCTTTTAAGAAGAAAGAAACTCGTGTGTGAAATGTGTTGAGGGTGAGTAAATGATAACAGAATGTTCATTTTTGGGTGAACTATCTCTTTAATTGCTGCAAATCTGTTGTAAAATCATTTAAAATAAATACAAAATGAAGTCTTTTAGGTGAACAAACATTATTTTCTGTTTAAGTATGGCTAAGCATGGACTATTTGTAGAAGCAGAAGAAAAGTTCTGTTTTTATTATAAAATACATTTCTGCACGTTTCGATTGGTTAACACCAGTGTTATTTTCATATAATTGAGATACTATTATAGTTATATTTTATATTATGTATAGTTTAGTTTTTGTAAATTTTTCCATTTTCAATTCTAATTTTAGTAAAATTAGTTTTAGTAAATTTTTAAAGTTTTTTTTATGTCTACATATTTTTATTTTTGTTTTAGTACTTTAGTACAAGGAAAATTAAGTGAAAATGTGAAATGATGCCTTGCCAACTAGCTGATATAAAATATATTAAAACTTTTTTATTTCAGCTTGTCTAAAATTAGTAAATTAATGAATAAAAATTATACAGACATTAAAAAAATTTAATGACAAAAACACACAGCAAAATGACTAAAACTTTGATTAAAATGAAAATAAAAATAATGTTTTTGTAAAAACTAATGTTCAGAATATAAATAAAAACTATTGTGGCATCTAAATTGTACAAAAGTAACGCTGGTGTTATTTTATTACAAACAAAATAACTAAATTAGTAATGAAATGACTAAAACTTTAACTAAAATGAAAACTTTTTGTTGTATTTTATTTCATTTCAAATAATGATAAAGTCTTTATGGTTTTAGTTTGGGTTAACTGTAATAGCTGTGGTTAACTCTCTGTGGTTCAGGGCGGAGTGAAGGTGCTGATCACAGGCCCGTGGTCAGAGACAGACGGACGATACTCCTGTGTGTTTGACCAGAGCAGAGTTCCTGCTTCTCTCATTCAGCCGGGCGTCCTGCGCTGTTACTGTCCAGGTGAGCAACACACACACACACACACACACACACACACACACACACACACACACTCACTCACACACACGCACACGCTCATGCACACGCATGCACGCACGCACGCACACACACTCACACACTCTCTCATACACACACACACACACACACACACACACACACTCTGTATAGCTATCTTTGTGAGGACATTGATTGACACAAAGCAATCTCTAGCTCCTTACCCTAACCCTACCCTTTACCCAATTATAACCTGACTCCTAAAACCAAGTCTTGACCCTCAAACAGGCCTTTAAAGGGCTCTCAGAAAGTGAGGACTGGCCAAAATGTCCTCACTTTACAATTTTGTCCTCACTCCAATGATCTAAAACTCAAATCGGCCCTCACAAAGATAGCTGTACAAGTACATATATAAGCACACACACACACACACACACACACACACACTCCTGCAGTCAGAGTCAGTCTCACACACAACCAGACGGAGGCGCTTACAGAACACATGTACTTAAAGAAAAAGACCAATAAGAAGAGGAAGTACCCAGAGTTTGTGTATCAGCATTACATTTATTTAATGTAATAAAAATGGTAAAATCTCACTTCTCACTTCAAATTCTCCTTCAGTTAAACTTCAAATAAGCAGTAAAACACTACGGGTGAATAGGATAAAAATGAAACTAATAAATATCACTACACTTGAATGATTACACTAAGAATTGCAAAAATTTTTATATTACTATTTGCATTAGGTTTTCTTACGTTATGTTTAAATATGCAAATGAAGCACTGTCTAAATAAATATGCACTAATTTGCATACATTTCCAAACAGAAATCTGACTCCAGGTTCATAATTCTTGTTTTATTTTGTTGTCATATTAAAGGTTTTTCCAGAGGGGATTTTGTATTTCTCTTTTTATTACTCCATAAATCAGAAAATATTTTCAACAGACAGAAAACAAACACATTTTCACCATGTTTTTAGAAGTAAAATGTTGTATAAATAAGTGTGAATTAAATATGAACAAACCTTCAGAATATAGAGAGGAATAAAACTGTAAAGTTTGCTGTTTGTAAGAGAAAAAACACACATAAAGATATGGATTGGAATTGAAATCTACAGATGCAAGCAGATAAAGTGCAATAAAACAAACACTTAAATGTGGATTTTGAATGTTTTCTTTACACTAGTCTGGAAGAAGAGACATGATATGAAAGCAAAACAGACCAGTGCATGAAAAAACAATGGTTTTGCCTGTAGAGTCTTGTCTTAAATATATGGTTTCTTCTGTGTGTGTGTGTGTGTGTGTGTGTGTGTAGCTCATGAAGCTGGACTCGTTGCTCTGCACGTGTTGAAGGACTCCAGCGCCGTCTCGTCCTCTGTGCTGTTTGAGTATCGCGCTCGCAACGCCTCGTCCTTACCAAGCTCACAACTGGACTGGCTATCACTGGATGGTGAGTAACACACACACACACACACACACACACACACACACCTACACCTGACCCTTCATGTGAAACACAGCGCAGATGAAGATGGCTGGATCATTTGATCTGTGCTCGTAACAGAAGAGAGATGATGGTCATAAGAGCAGAACCGCAGAGATGAAACATGATCATAGATGACAGAAGATGATGTTTATATGAGAAATATGGAAGTAATCAAAAGAAATAAAATAAAGATTTCTAAATTATTGTGGTATATTACAGTATATTACAAAAACGGTGAACTCAAAGCACAGGACAGCAGCACATGCAGTGGTTTCAGTGGTTCTGAAGGGTGACTTAAAAGTATTTAAATTATTATTAGTACATTAAAATAGTGTAATTCTAATCTAAGTTAAAATTAAAATAAATTAAAATTAAAATAAAGAAGTAAAATTATTTAAATTTGGATATATTTCCAACACTCACAAGAAATATATACTTTATAGCAAATATCCGCTCATTGTTTAATGTCATTGTAAAATGTGATTAAATCATTGTCCGGCTCTAATTCTGATCAATTCAACTATAAGGCATGAAGGTTATATAAATATTAACATTATCATTTTCTGTATAGCTGCTTTGAAAAATGTGTATTGTGAAAAGTGTTATGCAAATTAAGTTGACTTGAAATCAAATTTCCCACAATAACTATTGATTTTATTGAAGAAAGTAGTTATTGAAACTTCTGAACTCACGAAATGAATCGTTAATTCATTTCATATTTCAACACTCCCAGTTTCTGTCAATAAAAAAAAAGCAGCTTTGTCATAATTAGAGCAGAAATACAGAAAATATCTTAGCCTTTATGAATTGAATGGCAGTCAAAAAGGCTGAGAATTGCTTTATTAGTCTTAGTTTATAATCATAGTTTATGATTTATTAGTATTTCATCACAACAGTCTGTTCTGAGCATTACAGAGCTGAACGTCATGATTGATCCGTGACTGTCAGTGAAACTCTATTGCTCCATTGTTGCTATTATTAACAACAACTAAGGGTATTAAATTGTTTTTGTTCATTGAAATAAAGCAGAAATAATATAAATTCTAAATATTAGATGAAAAACTTTAAGATTTTATTTAAGTTTATGTACTAAAACTGCTCAAATGAAATAAAAAATTAATTAAAGCTGAATAAAAATATATAAAAACTAATAAAAATGACAAAATCACATAACAAAATGAGTTAAAAAACTTAAAATTAAAATAAAACTGAAAATATAAAAATAAAAGCTTAAACTCAAATTAAAATAATAACAGACTGTGATATGAATTACTAAAATAATAATGGTATATAAATAACTCTGTACTGGTAAAACGGAAGTTAATAGTGTGTTAAAGGCGCATAGAGTCATGAACATTAGTCAGAAAATCATAGTGTGTCTTTCTGGAAATGAGTTTTGATTGTGCTGAATGACTGACACTGCTGAAGGATTGCTTTGTTTGTCTGTGTGTCTGTATTTCAGCGGTTGTGTGTGTGTGTTTGTGTGTGTTTCTGCGGTTCAGTGTGGATATCAGCCCGTTTCTATTTCTGCCGCTCAGTTAAAGCCTATTTAAATCCATGTGTACGGGGCAGCCGCGTGTCTGTCTCTCTCTCCGTCTGTCTGTCTCTCCGGCCGTCTGCGGCCTCAGTAATTTAAGCTCAGCTGCGTCTCTCTCGTCTCATTTGGGACTTTCCCCACTTGAGGACGGACGTCTGTCAGGATCCAGCAGGACTTTTGCGTTTTTCTCCAGTCCGTGTGGAATGCTTTCTTTTCATTGGTCTGTCTCTCTCGTGTGTCGTTCTATGATCGAACTCATCTGCACTTCTCTGATTGTGTGGCTGTGTATTAAATTTGTTTGTGCTTTTTTATACTTCTATATTTATATTTTCAAACATGTTTCACTCCTGACTGAGAGAGAAAGAGATAGACATGGAGTTATGCTTTTTCTGATTCGCTGTTTTTATTGGATCGTCTGAACGATGGCACAGAGACACATGGATGGTGTAGGTAGGATGGACTGCTTGTTAAAACTTCTCTCTGTGTGTTTGGAGGTTCACCTTTGAGATCAGTGTGTGTGTGTGAAAGTTGAGCTGTCAACACATCTTCACACACTGTAAATCAAGCACTAAACACACACACACACACACACACGTCTGCTTTGTGTCTGTGAAAGTAAATATTAGAATTAGTTTTAAGAATGGATAGCGTTGAGAATCAAGATCTGTAAATTATTTTCATGCTGTCGGTTCTGTTACGTTCTTCCGCCAAATTTCCTGCATGATAAACGCACTGCTTATCATCCAAAGCTTATTCTAAGGAAAACATGTTTTACAAAAGTCTTTCTTGCAGGTCAATGTAATAAAGTTCCTGTTCAGGGAAAATAATGTTTGCTGATACGGTACACTGTAGAAAAAAAAATAATAATAAAAAATTTTTTTAAAAAGTTTCTACACCAATGTTTTTTAGTGTAAGCTGAAATAAAATAGAATATAAAAAACTTATTTTATTTCAACAACTTGCCAAGACAACATTTCTCATTTTCATTTAGTTCATTGATGTACTAAAATAGTTACAACTAAATAAACTAAATGTAAAACTTAATAAAAAACTATATCGACATCTAAAGAAATAATAAAAATGACAAACACACAACAACAAGATTATTATATAGAGTATGTTTTACAAAAACAATACTGTTTTACTCTTTCTACTTCAACAACGTCGTTTGCACCGCGCTCCTCCGCTACTTGATTCTTGTGTTTTGGTGCGTCAATCTGTTAAGTTACTTTGTAGAAGAATTTATGATCCGCACTCACGAGAACAATCTTCTTTTTCCTTTTATTTTACAATCATTACCATTAAGGAATAGACTATTCCCTAATGGTAACGATTGTAAAATAAAACGAAAAAGAAGATTGTTCTCATGAGTGCGACTCTTTCTACTTCAGAATTTACCCTCTAATTATTGTGAAATTTATGACTGAACAATTTTTTACTATAAGTTAAACATTTCATTTAAACTAGTTGCAAAGACAACATTTCTCATTTTTGTTTTGTGTAAGTACTAAAATAACTAAAACTAAATAATCTTAAACTTAATAAAAACTACATAGCTGTGCTCAATGTGTTCATTCCATAGTTCATTCCATGTGTTACTTGTCTTTTTTTGTAATTATTTGTGAAGTTTACTAGGAATTTATGAATTGAAAATTGTTTCTGCACCAATTTTTTCAGTGTAAGTTGAAATAAAATATAAAAAACTTTTATTTCAGCTAGTAGCCTCAGTCATTCTACTTCAAAATTTCAATTTAATTCTCTGTTGCTTGCTGTTTCTTGGTAATTATTTGTGAAATTTACTAGCAATTTGTGTGTAAAAATTGTTTTTACACCATTTTTTTTTTTCTCAGTGTAGTTCCTTTATCAAACTCACTCTGAACTCCTGCTGTATTCTTGGAAAGAACATCCATTCAATGATTTTTTTTTCTCATGCAATTCTTCTTATTCCTTCAAAACTACATCACATTACGGAGGTGAATCAGGTTGTAAATGTTCTTTAATGTTGACCATCTCTCATTCTTTCTAGATAACCAGTTCAGGATGTCGATTCTGGAGCGTTTGGAGCAGATGGAGCGGCGAATGGCAGAAATGTCAAATAACAATCAACAGAATCAGCACATGAATCACTATCATCAGCAGCTGTCGAGGAATCAGAGCTCCGCTCCACGCTTAACTCCTGAAAACCAGGTACAAACACACATCAAAATATGTTTCTGACATTCACCTCTGATGCGTCTTTATCTCCTGTAGTCCGAGTTCACGGGTTTATATCAGTCCAGCAGTATACAATGTCACCTTCAGTTCTCAGACTAATACAGCGACTCTGATGAGGAAGAACTAGACACTGGATTAGAGTTTTTGTGTTCTTCCTGAGTATTTTTGTCTTGTTTTACAAATATCTAAGCATTCTTATTTTATTATTGTTAACTAAAACTAAAACCATTTTTAAAAAATCATTACTTAAAAATAAATGTATAAAATATAGAAAAACTTAAAGGTGCCATAGAATGGAAACCTGTATTTACCTTGGCATAGTTGAATGATAACAGTTCTGTACATGGAAATGACAAACTGTGAGCCTCAAACACCATTGTTTCCTCCTTCTTATGTAAATTTCGTGAATAAAAAAGACCACTGAAAAATAGGCAAATCAGAACATAACACCGACTGTGACGTAACAGTCGGGATCACTAATAGTTACGCTCCCAACATTTGCATATATCCGCCCATGTTCTAGGCCAGCCGAACCAGCAGAAGTTCTGCAGTATTGTGAAGAAACAAATGAGGACAACAGCGAAAACAGCAGATCATGGGAATAAATGTTATGTTCCAGGCTGTGCAGGGGATGTGAAGTGCAGGGATGGGTTGGTGTCTGTATTCAGAAAGACACGGAAAGCAAATAACGCGTTCTAATAAAATAACGCGAGCCACTAAAGGGACATGGTTAGCTGCTAGCGGTGGCCTGTTACATTACAGTACATAAGATTTCACTTACCACATAACCACATAAACAGAGTAAGGAGAGATGACTGAGGATGATGGCGAATGATTTACAGATCCTGAGCACCACTGACAAGCATCTGATCTTGTAAAATGTGTGGTAAGTACTGACGCTCCACAGTATAAACAGAGTTCGTGCGATCGCGAATCTCGAAAGCAAAAGTGAGAGTAAAAAGCCTTCGTGCATTTGAAAGCAGTTTCAGTGCCCCGCATATTAATAGCGTCTCCCTGATGCCCGCATTTTATATACAGTATAATTAACCGACGATAAAACTGCGAGAGAAAGTATTGAAATATATATTTTCCTCCCAGTGTTTCCTTCCTGCTGTGAGCTACTGAAATGAGCCGCACTGTGAAACAGCCAATCAGAGCAGAGCCGCACTGTGAAACAGCCAATCAGAGCAGAGCTCAACATTATTATTCATGACCCTTCCAAATAAGCCAATAACAGACCATTTCATTCTAGGGAGAAATCCTAGGGATGTAAATGCACATGTAAAACCGTTTCTGGAGATTTTTTGCCCTTACCTAAGCCACATACCTTCTATGTACAGTAGATATCAGAAAACAATTTAAAATATTGTATCAATGCATTCTTTGGCACATTTAACTTATAAAGAACTTATGTTATATTATATTTTATTAGTTTTATTAATTTTATTTCAGCTAGTTGCCAAGTGTAAGTACATGATAAACTAACCCCCAGTTTCACAGACAAGGCTTAAGCCTAGTCCTAGACTAAAAAGTCTAAAAGTCTTAGCTGTTTCAACTGAAATAACTAACTATAAAATATATCAGTGCCTTTGTTTTGTCTTAAGATGCACATCAGTAATGTTTTTTTCTAAGCATGTTTATAAAATTACTTAAATATCCTAATTGAACTATGGCCTAATCCTGGCTTAGTCTAAGCCTTTTCTGTGAAACCGGGCCTAAAACTTGGAAAAAAAAAAAAAAAAAAAAAAAAAAACTATATAGACATTTAAAAAAAAAAAAAAAAACAATACAAATAAAAATGATAAAACAACAAAATAGCTAAAACTGTAAAATGAAAACAGAATTATAACAACAAAATCTAATTCAAAATATAAACAAAAATTATTATAAATAAAAGTTAAGTGCGTTTATGCTTAATACAAGACCATATATCAATTTTATTTTTCAAATTAAAAGTTTATTTTAATGATCATATTTGCAGATGTTAGTTCTTGTTTTAATCATTAACTCATGTCATTATGCATCTCAACTAAATGTATTTTGATCTCTCATACTGTATTTACATTTATGCCCTTTGGTACATGCTTTTATTCAAAGCAGCTTGAATAGTATTGAAGATATACATTTTATTAGTTCATGCATTCAATGGGAATCGAACTTGGGATCGGTAGCACATGAGAAACAATCAAATTGTGTCAATTAATGCAGGAATTGTTAAAAAAAAATATTCATGAGATGAAACATAGACACATCCCAGTCCCGTCCATTAACACTCGAGATTCATTTACTGATGATAATGAAACTAAGCTACATTGGGAAAATTTGTATTATTTGCTTTTTATAATAGGCTTTTTATTTGGACATTAACATAATTTCTGGTGTTAGAATTTGATTCATTTTAAAGTTTAATTCACTGTCCATTTGCCATTAATGAATTGACTTGACTCAAACGTTGAATTGAACAATGAATTGAATCAAAAATTAGTTTGCATCATTGCTCAAGTATGTATTAAAATGTTTTAGTAAAATGTCTGTAGGTAAATACTGCAGTGTAAACAGATGAAAATAGTGTAATTCTGTAGTGTGGAAATGTAGTGATTATTTCAACTAGATTTTTAAACATTTAAACATTTAGAATCTTCTCGATGACACTTCCTCTGTTTGGAGTGATTTTTCTTTCCCATCAGCCCCTGCGGCTGGTTAACCACAATAATTTCCCACCCTGCTCTTGACTTTATCTTCTTGCCAGAATGTTCACCAGAAGGTCACGTCGACACCTTGTGTGTGTGTGTGTGTGTGTGTGTGTGTGTGTGTGTGTGCGCGCGTGTGTGAGTGTGTCAGAGTTATAATAACTGAAACTAAAATTAAAACAAAACCAAAAAAAAGTTCTGTTACTTGGAATAAATAAACATTAACTACAGTAGTCAACATTTGAAGTGGATCAAAACCTTTCATCAAAGTTGTCCTAAAACCAAAACAATACCCGTTCTTGTCTTAGGACAACTTTCATTAACTTTTTTGATCCACTTCAAATGTTGACTACTATGTAATAAAATAAATTATAACAAATTTAATTTTCATTTAGTTTAACTCAGTAAATTAAAATTTAAATAAAGATTTATAAAAACTATACAAACATCAAACAAAACCTTTAAAATGACAAAAACACAAGAAAACTATGAAAACTTAACTAAAATGAAAATCTAAAAATGAAAACTAATTTAAAATCTGGATGACACTGTAGTAACTCTGCGGTGTGTGTGAGAGTGATAGAGTGCTGGAGGATGTGGAATGTGTTGATGAGCGTTGGATTTATGAATGCATGTTATCAGGGTTACCAGCGGAATGTCAACTTTGCCAATGACATCACTTCAGTATGCGTGTATTAATAGCGCTTTTTCCATGTTGGTGTGCCCCACAAACATACACTTACACACACATTACTGTTCAGGTTTTCCTCATTTCATTCTCATTGTAAAATCCTCTGGTTTCTGAACTAGTCTTCAGGTTCAGTGCTGATAGTTTGAGTTGCTTTAGTTAAAACATAGCAGATATTTGAAACCACGCCTCATTCGTGAGAATCATCTGGCTGATTCATGTCATTCATTTTTAGCTTTTCCACTCTTACGTCAATACAGCACGAGGACAGACAGAGACCGATACAGACAGACAGGAGGGAAAAAACGGAGGGAGGGTGTGTGTGTTGAGGAGTAACTAACTAAAAGTAGTCATGTTACTACCTCCTCCTAACTACATCTACATTCATTGTACATCTAAATTCATCTACATTTAACTATGTCTACATTAATTTATTCTTTTTAGATGAACTATCTAAACCAGTCTAACCAACTAAAGAATTGCTGTTACTGGTTAATCTAAACCTGTTTCAGATGTAGGAGAGTTTTTAAGAAACTTTTAAAACTAGTTCTTTGATATTGAGTGTCTTTTCCAGTAGCAAATAATTTTTCCATGTTTTGCTCACATTTTATTGTGTAACGATTCATTTAGGCCATTCTCTTGAATGAACAGTTCAAAACAACTCACTTGATCTCTGTGCTGAATCAAGTATCTTTTTTGTAGTGAGATATTTAGTTAAACGCTGATGAATGTCACTGTTTTCTGTTCTGTTATATAAATGATGTTTTATTTTCTGTATTTAGTGTAAATTGAGCTGCCTAAGGCAAGACACTACAGGCGAATAGGGATAAAAATTGAACAAATAAATATCAGCATACTTCCCCAGTTTATTGATTACATTAAGATCTGCACATTTTTGTTTGTATTACAAGTTTTCAGGAATGTTATGTTTAAATATGCAAATGAAGAATTGTCTATAAAAATATGCACTAATTTGCATATATTTTCCAGAACAGAAATCTACATCCAGATTCAAAATTCTTGTCTGATTTGTTGACATATTAAAGTTAAAGGTTTTTCCAGAGGGGATTTTGGATTTCTCTTTTTATCACTCCATAAATCAGAAAAACGTATTTTCGCCATGATTTTAGAATAAAATGTTGTATAAATCAATGTGAATCAAATATGAACAAACCCTTCAGTAAAAATCTTCAGACTATAGAGAGGAATAAAACTGTAAGTTTTAGTGTTTGTAAGTGCTGCTGAAGTGGAGAAAAAAAAACTCACAGCCTTTAAAGATATGCATTTTTTGCCATGTTTTTACGGGTAAAATGTTGTATAAAATCAGAAAAATCATATATGAACAAACCCCTCAGTAAAAAACTTCAATATAGAGAGGAATAAAACTGCAAGTTTTAATGCTTGAAAGTACTGCTGAAGTGGAGGAAAAACCTTTTGAAGATATGGATTGTAACGGAAATCTACAGACACAAATAGATAAAGTGTAATAAAATAAACACTTCAAAGTGTATATAGGATGTTTTCTTTCCACTAGTCTCTAGTCACTAGTATTTGTTTCAATTCTTTATGAAAAGCCAGATATCCCAAAATATCAAAATTGACCAGTTAATAAAATCAGTGTTCGCCTGTAGTGTCAATTTTAATCTTGTCTCCAGTTGAGATCCAGTTTTTGTCCATTTTATTTATTTAGACTTTCAAAACACATTCTGCTGCTGTGAAAGTAAAAATAAACTTCACAATCTGATATATTTTAAAATATTTATAAACATATTTAAAAAGATACAACCCCTTTAAATAGTTTCCCAGTAGCTGTCTACTTCTTGTTAGTGTGGTTTTGGTAGCTAATGTTTCTTTAAAAAGACTAGTTTGACTATGGTTTAAATACAAATGTAAGATCCAGTTTGACAGCAGCTTCACATCTGATTCAGTGACTCAAACTCAGTTAAAAAAATCTATCTTTAATTCATTCTGAATCTAAATTCTGAGTGTGTAAAGATTTCATTTGAGGAAGTTCTTCCTCTGAAGTGTCTGTATAACTAGTAAACAAAGTGACTGATATAAATGCTGACTACAGGATGTGACGATATCAGATTGGTGATTGTGTGTGACCTAAAGCTGAGAACAGAGTCAAATTAGTTTAGTTTAGTTTTATTGATTTACTGTATATAGCATATTTAATAATGACAGTGTCGACCAAAGTGCCGTACAAAATTTAAAAAAATACATAAAACAGCTAACGATATAAAACAAATCACAAATTATGACAAAGATAACATCACGCATAATCAAATATTTGACAGCATTTACTCCAAATCATAAGCCATTTTAAAAAGATAAGTCTTAAGTGAAGATTTAAAAACCTGAAAAGAGGAGGCTGATCTCATATACAATGGTAAATTATTCCACAGCTTAGGTGCTGCCACCGAAAAAGCATGATCCCCCTTAAGTTTCAGGTGCGTCATAGATACCGATAACAAAAAAGAATTTGATGACCTTAAAGGCCTGTTAGTCACATTGTACAAGAGGAGATCAGACAGGTAAGATGGTGCCAAACCTGCCATAGATTTATACACAAACAGCAGTACCTTAAACTGAATTCAAAACTCGATAGGAAGCCAATGCAAACTAATCAAAACTGGAGTGATACTATCTCTCTTTTTGGTCTCTATTAAAAGTCTGGCCGCAGGATTTTGGACCATCTGGAGACGAGATAAACAAGACTGATTAATTCTTAAATACAATGAATTACAATAATCCAATCTTGTTGAAATAAATGCATGAACAAAGGTCTCCAGATCCTTAAAAGAAAGAAAAGATTTAATTTTAGCAATCATCCTAAGCTGAAAAAATGCTGATTTCATGACTGAATTTATCTGTTTATCAAATTTGAGTGCCGGGTCAAAAATAACACCCAAATTCTGAGCACAAGTGCCTACAGTTTTAGTTAAAGGACTCAAAGTTTTAGAAAAGATGGAAGCACATTCAGGCCGTCCAAAGACAAACACTTCTGTCTTAGAATCATTTAGCTGTAAAAAAAATTTCCGCCATCCAAGTTTTAACTTCATTCACACAATCAATCAGAGACTGGAGAGATATATTGTCATCTGGTTTCATTGGAAGATAAAGCTGTATATCATCTGCATCAAGATGGTATGAGATCTGATACTTACGAAAAATCATCGCTAAAGGAAGAAGATAAAGGGACAACAAATCAGGGCCTAAAACGGAACCCTGTGGTACCCCACATGTACATGCAGCATTAACAGAGGTAAAATTCTCAATAGCTACAGAAAAAGATCTCCCCTTAAGATAGGATGTGAACCAGCTTAATGCTGTTCCCCTAATTCCAACATACCCCTCCAGTCGTCTCAATAAAATAGAATGGTCGATAGTGTCAAAAGCCGAGCTTAGATCCAGAAGGAACAAAACCCCACATTTCCCAGAGTCGACAGCTAATAGCAAATCGTTTAACACTTTCAAAAGAGCAGATTCTGTACTATACTGAGCTCTGAACTCAGACTGAAACTTGTCCAATATGTCACTATTCTTTAAGGAGGAAAGCTGATGAAAAACAACCTTCTCCAATACCTTTGAAAGGAAAGGAAGTTTTGATATAGGCTGGTAATTGGCTAGGACCTGTGGATCAAGGCTAGGCTTTTTAAGTACAGGGTGTATCACTGCATGTTTAAAACAGGATGGAACATAACCATTATTAAGACACTATTAATAATAAACTGAATATATGGACCAATGGTATCTAACACTTCCATAGTTAAAAATGTGGGAATAGGATCCAGAGAGCAAGATGCAGGTTTCATATGACAGATAATGTCCATTAAAGAAGAAATAGACACAGGCTCAAAACTAGATAATATAGCAGAATTGCAATAATCATCAAAAGAGACATTCCCAGAGTGCACAATATTAGAGCGAATATTTTGGATCTTATTAATAAAAAACTCTAAAAGATCATTACAAATTAAAGGAGATGCACCAGGAAATGAAATTGTAACAGGATTTAAAACCCTACTGATTTCTCTGTAGTAGATGTGAAGAGGTGTAAATGTGTCGATGATGATGATGATGTGTGTGTGTGTGTGTGTGTGTGTGTGTCAGTCGGGGCTGTGGTTTGAGCGCAGGATCGTGGCTGTGTGTGAGCGGATGATGGCCAGCGGTCGCTGGGAACGAGACGGAGAGACAGAAAGACTCACACACTCTGTCAGACACCGAGGGATGACGCTACTGCACCTCGCCGCCGCTCAGGGATACACACAGCTCATACACACACTCATACGCTGGAGGTAACACACACACGCAGAGATACAGTGGTGGCCGAAATGATTAGAACACTAGTATTTTCAGCAGCTAAAAATGGTTTTAAGTCAGTTATTTCTATCTTTTGCTGTAGTGTGTCAGTAGGAAATATCAGTTTACATTTCCAAACATTCATTTAGCCATTAATTGTAATAATCCAGTGAGATTTTTGTTTGCTCCACACAGAGATCTGATCTGATCATCATCAGTCTGTCTGGAATGACATGAAGAAACAGAACAAACTGAGACAGACTCAATCCAGAAGAACTGATGCTTCAAGAAACCTACCTGCAAAGCTACAGTGCTGTTAAAAGTTTTAGTGTAAAAATGCTGTAAAATGAGGATGCTGTCATAAATTGATTTTCTTTAACTTCTATGAACTAAATTTAATCAACATTTGGTGTGAGCTTCCTTTGTGTTTAAAGCAGCTTTTGCTCTCGGTGCACTTGAGCAGAGTTTCTCAGGAGCTTTGCAGGTAGCTTTCTTGAAGCATCAGTTCTTCTGGATTTAGTCTGTCTCAGTTTGTTCTGTTTCTTCATGTCATTCCAGACAGACTGATGATGATCAGATCAGATCTCTGTGTGGAGCAAACTAAAATCTCACTGCATTATTACAATTAATGGCTAAATGAATGTTTGGAAATGTAAACTGATATTTCCTACTGACACACTACAACAAAAGATAAAAATAACTGACTTCAAACCATTTTTAGCTGCTGAAAATACTAGTGTTCTAATCATTTTGGCCAGCAGAGTATCTGTGGTTCATGGACATGTTATTTATCTAAGACACTTTGGTCAGTGTGTTTTGTGTTTAATGATGTTTGCTTGTGTCTCTCTGTGTGTATCAGGAGTATCAGTGTGAATAGTTTGGATCTGGAACAGGAAGTGGATCCTCTGAACGTTGATCATTTCTCCTGCACGCCTCTGGTACGGTTAAAAATTTGTGAAAGTGTGTTTTTGAAAGAAGTCTCTTCTGCTCACCAAGGCTGCATTTGTTTGATCAAAAATACAGTAAAAGTTGTGAAATATTATTAGAATTTAAAACAGCTGTTTTCTATGTGAATATCTGTTAAACTGTAATTTATTTCTGTGATCAAAGCTGAATTTTCAGCATCATTACTCCAGTCTTCAGTCTCACATGATCCTTCAGAAATCATTCTAATATGCTGATTTGCTGCTGATTATTTTCTGCAGATTTGATTTCTGATTATTATCAATGTTGAAAACAGTTGTGTTGCATCATGTTTTGTGGTTCTGACCCATAATGTAATGTGTGTGTGTGTGTGTGTGTGTGTTCAGATGTGGGCCTGTGCTCTGGGTCATCAGGCCGCAGCTGTGTTGTTGTACCGCTGGAGCAGTGCGGCTCTGGGAATCCCGGACTCTCTGGGTCGTCTGCCTCTGGCTGTGGCTCATTCACGTGGACACACACGTCTAGCGCGCTGTCTGGAGGAGTTACACACACACTCTCAGACGCAGGAACACACACTGGACATGGCCTCACCTCTATACAGACCCCTGTCTCCACTGTCCAGCAGCCCTGACACGGGTAACAACACACACACACTAGGCCGCTATGAAATCCATTTTCTTTTTTTCTGTTCTTTTGTTTTAATTTTTCTAAATTCTGTTGTAATTACTTCAAACAAAATTAAAAATACATTTTTATAATTTATTGAAAATATTTGGTAACACTTTACAATAAGGTGTCATTTGTTAACATTAGTTAATCTATTAACTAACATGAACTAACAAAGAACAAGACATTTATTACACTATTTATTAATCTTTGATAATGTTAGGTAATAAAAATACAGTTGTTCATTGTTTGTTCATGTTAGTTCACAGTTAGTTCATGTTAGTTCACATTAACTAATGATAAAAAACACAACTTGTGATTTTAATAATGCATTAGTAAATTAACATTAACTAAGATTAATAAATGCTGTACGTTTTGTTTATTCTTAGTTCATGTTAACTAATGTAGTTAACTAATGTTAACTAATGAACCTTATTGTAAAGTGTTACCAATTTTTTTTTCAATTCATAATATTTATGCATTTTCAAAACGCATGTCTAATCAAATTCATAAACTTTGAGAATTTAATATTCTATTTTATTAGAATGTTAAAAAATAATAAGGCCCTGTTAAATCTCTTATATTTTTTTCTTAAATTCTGTGCTTTTCTCTTAATTTAAATTAATTTAATTTACAAAATTAAAAATAAATGTATTCAAAACGCATGTCTAAACAAATTCATAAACTTTGAGAATTTAATATTTTATTGAAATTTTAACATTGTAATCTCTTTTATTTTTCCTAAATTCTGTACTTTCTGTTTTAATTTTTCTGAATTCGGTTTTAATTAAATTAAAGAAAGTTAAATGTACATTTTATATTCAAAACAAATTCCCAAATTATGTGCTTTCTGTTTTAATTTTTGTAATTCCATTTTAATTATATCATATTATTATAACTTTTAGAATTTAATATTTCATTAAAATGTTAACATTTATAAGATATAGATATAAAATATCTATTATTTTTTTCCCCATATTCCATGATGTGTTTTAATGTTTTCTGGATTCTGTGTTTTATGGTATCTTCTCATGCGGAGATGTGTTGATGTGTGTGTGGCGCGCGTCTGTGTGAAAGTCTACAGTTTCCGAAGTGAGGAGGGAATATTACTGAATTTATTAGCTTTCTATTTCAGGTATGATTCTGTATGTCCATCAGTTTACACTGTAATGACGCTTGCAAACGCGCTGTGCCGCGAATGGGTCTGTTTTAAACTAAAAGACGGAAAACAGGCGCTTTCTCATGCTGAGAGATAAGCAGATGTATGTGTGCGAGAAAATATTATATATGGTGTTAAAACAATGACACAGTGCCTGATAAGAGCTCCTATTCTCTGTTTTTATTTAAGCTTTATTAGATGAGGCACGTTACATCGGAACATTCTCTTGCCGTTTACTGTTGCTGTCAGGAAATATTTTTTAGCTGAAGGACAGCATTTAATGAACTTGCTTCAAAAAAGTAACATATCAATACATAAATTTTGTTTTTAGTATTGTTTATTGTGTGGTAACCGTTGTATGTTTTTCGCGTCGTGCCTAACAACGCCCTTCATCCATGATTATTCACAATACAGCACGGCTTCTCGTACATTATTGCTTACGTATTATTATAGTTTTAGTGAATAATACTAACCCTACTCTCTCTCTTAGGGTTGAGCTCGTCCAGCAGTGTCCCCTCCCCCAGTGACCCGCCCTCTCCCTCCCCAAGCTCCGCCTACTCCAGCGGCTCTGTTCCTGACCCCATAGACTCCGCCTCCTCTCCCTCCTCCCCGTTCTCAGCCCCGCCTCCCTCCGGCTCCACAGACTCGCTCTTTCTGATGGACTGTGAGGCTGCGAGCCCCTCAGCACCAGCCGCTCCTGACGCACTGACCCTTCACTCTGAGCTCGCTGATGAACTGCTCAACTACAGCGAGAACGCCGAGAATGAAGACTACCTGTCTGAGGAGGTGCTACAGGTGAGAGCAGCTCTGACTGGACAGAGCATTCAAGTCTCCGCCCCCTCACGGTGAATGAACTTATGCTGCGTCCCAATTCGCATACTATCCGTCCTAAATAGTATTCAAAAATAGATTATAAAAGGGATAGTTCCGGTCTTTGATTCTGATTGGTTGAGCCTTGTTCAAAGCTGTTGTAAATTACTCTACAAACATACACCTCTTTGTTTCTGTTGTTGCTTGGCAACCACTTTGTTGCAACTAGGGCTGTTCCATTCTGAAATTTTTGGAATCAAGTCCGATTCTGATTGCTGGTTCTGGAATCAATGGGATTCGATTCCAAGAATCGATTCCTCACTGTTGTTTTCGATTCTTTTTCGATTCTTGATTTTTAGATTGAAGGAGCCTAATCTCACCACAACTGCTGGATATAAGGGTCTTAGAAAGTATCTTTCTCATAATATGAAGCTTTATTTGTAAAAAAATTACGATACATAAATTGCAATTTTGTCTGCTTTGCCCGTGAAATTAGTCATAGCCCACAGCTCAGCAGGGACATGCGTTTATCGCATGAATTGAACAAGACATGAAGTGTCTAAAATAAATGTGCACAGTTCAGCTGAATGAAGAAGTTTACTTTGACTGTATGCTTTGCACAAAATTAACAAATTTTACACTGAAACAAAATAACCAGAACATTAACAATAACACTGATAGAGCTCGTGGTCTATCTGTCAATCAGATGCGGTCTCAGCCGCTGATCTATGCTTGTGGTGTTTTCTTTTAGAGTTATCATTGGCTGATAGAAATGTTTATAGTATTTTAAATGGAAGACCCTCGATCACGTCATGATCTATTCTGTCGTGCAGCGCTCAAAATTGTGGACAACATAAGCCAGTTCCACCGTAAAATAACCTCTGAATCTTTTTTTTTTTAACTGGTTCATTAAAACTATCTATCCGAAAGAACCTTTTCGTGGAAACGAATCAGCCTTCTAATCACTTTTAGCGAGCATGAGGGAGGCGAATTGTAATAAAAATATGAAAATGAAAATCTTTTATCTCACAACTCTCGTAATTACGGCTTTTAGCGAGCATGAGGGAGGCGAATGGTGCTTCTCAAATGGAAGGCTGCATCCTCAAATACAGATGATCTCAGTACCGACTCGTTTTCTTCAGTTTATTTTCGTGTATTTAAATGTGCGCAGCCTTCGTAGGATTCAGCCTCCCGTTTGAGAGGCAAGCATAGATAAGCTTTGTTGAACTGAAAAAGGCTATGAATGAGGAGTCGATTCCCCTTGATGGGATCAAGTCCAACCTTTGGAATTGACTCTCGATTCCCAACTACTCGGAAACGAGGAATCAATTCATTTTGGAATCGATTCCCAGCCCTAGTTGCAACCACAACAGTTTTTGTTTGGTGGAAGAATAATGTTTTTATTAATACCATTACATTTTATTTGCTTTGTTTTATTTTGTGAAACCTTGCTACGTATATGGAATAACCATTTTATAAAAGCAATAAGCCCCGTGAAGCCGTGGTTTACAGTGAATTTATAACAGCTAAGGGGGTTTTAGGCACTCCGCTTCATGTCTTGCTTAACAACGCCTTTTAGCTGTTATAAATTCACTGTAAACCACGGCTTCACGGGGCTTATTGCTTTAATTAGCATGTCCCAAATCGTAGTATGTTGAAAACAGTATGCCAAAGATTGCCGGAAGGTCTACTACTTTTGGTAGAAATTCGAAGTGCAGATACACTCTTACAGCTAATATTTCCCACAACACGAAATATACAACAATATTTCCCATTGCGCGGTGGACGAGTATTCGATTAGAACTACAAACATGCATAAAAAGTGTTTAAACACTACAAACATGGTGGATATGCGAGACCGACTGACAGGTAAAGAAAGGGGTTTGAGTCATAAATAATATCTAACATGTTGAAAAAATATTTATTTAATGTTATCCACATTATATTTCATCTGCAGCAGCACTGTGAACTTTTATAATGATACGTCTGGTCGTTAACTTTTAAATGTAATATTATGCAAACATATTCGTTCTCGGCATGATAGACCCACAACTGGCAGATCAACGTGCCTCTTCATTTCTCTCCAATATGGTACAAAATTAAATTAATGGATGATGTTAACTTTGACAAGATGATTGACAGTGCAGTTTAAACAGTGCCAGAATGCACACAACTAAGCAACAGAGCATCCGTTAAAGACGTAATAATGACAAAGTGGTATGTCCCAAAGCTTGTCTACTATTCTGCTACATACTCAAAAGTATGTACTTTTTCTCCACAAAAAGAGTTTTAGGGCATAGTATAAGTAGGCGAATTGGGACGCAGCATTGTTATGGTGATGTTGCGATTATCTCGCTGTTAGGTTGACATGGCAACACTGGCTGAAGAAATCATTGAGGCCACGCCTGAGCGAATCAAACAGGAGGAGTTTAACCGGGAGGCGGAGTCACCGCTGCGAGAGAGGCGGGACAATCCTGCCATTCACGACACCATGCCATGGCTCGCAACATACCTCGACACTGTCGACAGGTACATAAACACAAAGTACCTGTACAGTAGTGTTTAAAAGTTTGGGTCGTTAACATTTTTAAAAAAAGAAATTAATGCTTTTATTCATCAAGGATGAGATTTCTATTTCAAGTAAATGCTGTTCTTTTGAACTTTCTATTCATCTGTGAATCCTGAAAAATAAAATGTATGACGGTTTCCACAAAAATATTGGGCAGCGGAACTGTTTTCAACATTGATAATAATCAGAAATGTTTCCTGAGCAGCAAATCAGCATATTAGAATGATTTCTGAAGGATCATGTGACACTGAAGACTAGAGTAATGATGCTGAAAATACAGCTTTGATCACAGAAATAAATTACAGTTTAACAGATATTCACATAGAAAACAGCTACTTTAAATTCTAATAATATAACACAATTTTTGTTGTATTTTTGATTAAATAAATGCAGCCTTGGTGAGCAGAAGAGACTTCTTTCAAAAACAAACATTAATAAATCTTACAGACTCCAAACTTGATTCAAACAGTAAAGCACAGCACTATTAATCATGATTTGATTCCCAGGGAATTAATGAGACTGAAAGAAATTGATACAATATTTTGAATAATTTAATTTAATATATAATTACTGATGACAGTTCACTTTTTAAGTGAAAAACACTATAAATTAAGTGTACAATTGGCATGGTATATTATGAATGTTGTTGGCTCTTTGACATTACTTTTGTTCCTGTTTTGTAAATCGCTTTGGATACAAGCATCTGCTGAATGCATAAATGTAAATGTAATAAATGTACATTATCAACTTTGGGAGGTGATTTTAGGGTAAAATTTGACCCAAACATGTTCTTGACAGGTGAAATTCAGTGGTGGCCAAAATTATTAGAACACTGTGGCAACGTCTCCAAGATGCTTCAAGAGACCTACCTGCAAAGCTCCTGAGAAACTCTGCTCAAGTGCACCGAGGGCAAAAGTGCATTAAACACAAAGGATGCTCACACCAAATGTTGATTTCATTTAGTTCATAGAAGTTAATTGATAAAGAAAATCTATTTATGACATTATTTTTTTGACAGAATCCTCATTTTTCAGCATTTTTACACAAGTGCCTAAAACTTTTAACAGTACTGTAGCTTTGCAGGTAGGTTTCTTGAAGCATCAGTTCTTCTGGATTTAGTCTGTCTCAGTTTGTTCTGTTTCTTCATGTCATTCCAGACAGACTGATGATGATCAGATCAGATCTCTGTGTGGAGCAAACTAAAATCTCACTGCATTATTACAATTAATGGCTAAATGAATGTTTGGAAATGTAAACTGATATTTCCTACTGACACACTACAGCAAAAGATAGAAATAACTGACTTAAAACCATTTTTAGCTGCTGAAAATACTAGTGTTCTAATAGCTTTGGCAGCTACTGTAAGTGTTGTTGATTTTTTAATTTCCTGAACTCAAGTCACCTATACTGGTTACATTATACTAGCTTTCACTTTCTAGTTTGACATTTGTCTGTTTCTGTGTGTGTGTGTGTGTGTGTGTGTGTGTGTGTGTGTGTGTGTGTGTGTGTGTGTGTAGGAGTCTGTGTCCCACCCCTCCCTCGCTCCTCAGTGATTTGGCGCTGCAGAGGCTCCGCCCCCCAAGCAGTGCAGCGTGGGCGGAGTTTCTGAATGCCTCAGCCAATGGGAGGATGGAGAGAGACTTCGCCCTGCTGACGCTGACGGATACGGAGCAGAGAGAGCTGTATGAAGCTGCGCGTGTCATCCAGAACGCCTTCCGCAGATACAAGGTACACACACACACACACTCACACACACACACACACACTCGATGACTGACTGTGAGTGTGTGTCTGATTTCATAATGATTGGTTGTTGTGTTTAGGGGCGGAGGCTGAAGGAGCAGCAGGACATGGCCGCAGCCGTAATACAGCGCTGTTACCGTAAATACAAACAGGTACAAAACACACACACACACACACACACACACACACACACACTCACGTTTACTTATCTATGTAAAGGAGAACATTCAATATACTTCTATTGCAAGACAGTACAGGCAAAAACTTTTTTTTCATGTACTGGTTAATTTTGGGATTTAGGGCTGTTTGACTTTTCTTAATGTGTTGTTTCAGACTAATGGAAATATAACACCTAAAAAAAACTCGTGTTTATTTTATTGCACTTTATCTATTTGTGTCTGTAGATTTTAATTCCAATACATATCTTTAAAAGTTTTTTTTCTCCACTTCAGCAGCACTTACATTCACCAAAACTTAGTTTTATTCCTGTCTATCTTACTGAGGGGTTTGTTCATATTTCATTCACACTGATTTATACAACATTGTACTCCTAAAAACATGATGAAAATGCATATTTAAGGTCTTTGAGTTTGTTTCTCCACTTCAGCATTAATTTGAATAAATTTAATAAATAAAAGCTTTCAGAATATATAGAGGAATAAAACTGTACGTTTTTGTGTTTGTAGGTGCTGCTGAAGTGGAGAAAAAACTTTTAAAGATATGTATTGCAGTTGAAAGTTACAGAATAGATAGTGTGATAAGGCAAGGCATTGCAGACAAACACAATTTTTTCATGCACTGCTCAGTTTTGATATTTTGGTCTGTTTTGCTTCCATAATATGTCCTCTTTTCAGACTAGTGGAAAGAAATCATCCAAAATACACATCTAAGTGTTTATTTTCTTGCACTTTATCTGATACATTTAAATTACAATACATATCTTTAAACATTTTTTTCCACCTCAGCAGCACTTACAAAAAACTTAGCAGTTTTATTCTTCTCTATATTCTGAAGGTTTTTACTGAGGGGATTTTTTAATATTTCATTCACACTGATTTATGCAACATTTTACTCTTACAACCATGGCGAAAATGTGTTTGTTTTCTGTCTGTTGACAGTATTTTCTGAATTATGGAGTAATAAAAAGAGAAATCCAAAATTCCCTCTGGAAAAACCTTTAACTCTAATATGACAACAAAATCAAAGAAGAATTTTGAACCAATGTTCAGATTTCTGCTCTAGAAATGTATACAATTTAGTGCATATTTAGTTAGACAGTGATTCACTTGCATATTTAAAAATAACATTTTATAAAACATGTCGTACAAAAAATGTTTACAATGCTTAATGTAATTAGTCAACTGGGGAAGTATGGTGATATTTATTAGTTTAATTTTTACCCTATTCATTTAGGGTGCCATTCCTTATTAACATTTAATTTATTTTTTAATACCGTTTTTACAAGTAAGAACATCACCAAAATGAGGCTTTGGGAGATTTTGTCAATTTTAGCTCACTTCTGGGTACAAATTCGTCCTCAAAATATGGCTAAGCAAATACAATACAATACAACACACACACACACACAAACACAAACACACACACACACACATAGAGAGAGAAACATTTGATGTTAAGAAACAAACTCTCACTGAGTGTTCAGCTACTGATTGTGTGTTTGTGATTTTGTGTGTGTGTGTGTGTGTGTCTTCGCTAACACACTAATATTGCTTCCGTGTCTCTGATCTCTCTCCTGTTTCTCGTTTAATTTCATGCTAGCTAACATGGATAGCATTGAAGGTAACGTCAAACTAAACTGCACACACCGTCGTGGTTTCACACTGTTTCTGCTGTGCGGAGTGTGTTCGTGTGTGTGTGTGTTTGTGTATATCTTGTCATCCTCCTGCAGTATTTATATATTTGTCTGTGTAATGTGTGTTTGTCCTCCTCCAGTACGCCTTATATAAGAAGATGACGCAGGCGGCCATACTGATACAGAGTAAGTTCCGCAGTTATTACGAGCAGAAGAAGTTCCAGCAGTCGCGGCGGGCGGCCGTCCTCATCCAGCAGTACTACCGCAGCTATAAAGAGTATGAGCGAGTCAAGCAGGGGCCGCGCGGCCCAGGGGCCCTCAACACCAAGATCAAGTGAGACGCACTCAATATACCACACTACAGATCATTACATGAGTGATTCTGTGACACTCAAACTCTCATTCTGTCTGTCAGAGGCTCATTCCTGACCAAGAAACAGGATCAGGCCGCGCGGAAAATCATGCGCTTCCTCAGACGCTGCAGACACAGGTACATGTCTGGATATCTTTCTGTGACTCGAGTTTCCACTCCTGCATTATTTGAACTCAAGCCAGTCGTTCTCAGCCAGAGGCCTCAAGATAAAAATGATTTAAAACAAGACAAAACAAGCATTAAATCAACTCAAACAACTAAAAATCAAGATATTTCTGACTTTAATTCACCTCCTCAGCAAACAAAGAATCAGGATTCTCGTAATCTTGGAAAACTGTATGAGGAAGTATATGAGGACGCCTTAATTTAAAAGTGTGATTTCAAGACCTGGAAAAGTCTTGGAAATGAATCAAATCTTAAAAAAAACATGGACATTTATATATGAATATACATTTTACTAGTTAAACAACTTATTTATATTATAAAATTGCGCAACCAAAAAAACTTTTATCATTAATTCTTATCCAATAAATTATAAATGACTGGAAATGTCATGGAAATCAATGCAATCTTAAAACAAAATGGGCATTTATATAACCACTATAAATGTTACTAGTTAAAATATTTTATTTATATTATTAATTTGTGCATAAAAATATTTTTTAAAATATTTAATTCTTGTCCATTAAGTCAAGAATGACTGAAAAAGTCATTAAAAAATCTTAAAACACCACAGGCATTTATATCATGAATATACATTTTACTAGTTAAATAAAATATTTTATGATAAATTTGTGCTTAGTTTTTTTTTTTTTTTTATTCCTATCTTTAATTCTTATCCATTAAATCCTGAACGACTGAAATATTTCTTTGAAATTAATAAAATCTTAGAACACCATGGGTATTTATATAAGGAATACATTTTACTAGTTAAAAAAATATTTATTTATTTATTTATTTATTATAAAGTTGTGCATAAAAGTATTTTTTTTTAATCCTTTATTCTTATCCAGTAATTCCTGAACGACATAGAAAAGTCATGGAAATGAATACTATCTTAAAATGGCATGGGCATTTGTAATGAATATACATTTTACTAGTTAAATAAAATATATTATTTATATCATATTATAAAACTGCACATAAAAATATTTTTAAAAATCCTTATTTTTAATTCTTGTCCAGTAAATCATAAATGACTGGAAAAGTCACATAAATTAATACAATCTTAAAACACCATGGACATTTATATAAGTAATATGCATTTTACTATAGTTAAAATATTTTATTAATATTGTATTATACATTTGTGCATAAAAATATTTTTTAGAAATCTTTATCTTTAATTCTTATCCATTAAATCCTGAATGACTAAAAAAGTCATGGAAATTAATACTATCTTAAAACACCTTGGGCATTTATATAAGGAATTTGCATTTTACTAGTTATAGAAAATATATGATTTATGTTATAAAATTGCACAAAATCTGCACAAAATCTTTATCCTTAATACTTATCCAGCAAATCATGAACAACTGGAAAAGTCATGCAAATTAATAAAATCTTAAAACATCATGGGCATTTTTAATAAATATAGATTTTACTAATTATGCCAAGCTCTAAAATATTGTATTGGGTACACTGAAAACAAATTAGTGTAGAAACATCTTTCACAAATTGCTAGTAGATTTCACAAATAATTACAAAGAAATATCACGTAACACATTAACCTTCTGGGGCACAAAAATACTATTTTTAAATTTAATATGAAATATATAAGTTCCAAAACATGTTTTACTCTAAAACTGTGAGAAAATCAAAACCCTCAAAGGTTGTGTTCCAAATTTGAGGTTGATATCACAAAAATGAGCTTTCAATCAGATTTTGTTTTGCCGCAGTACCAAACATTTCCACTAGATGGAATTTGCTTCCCATTCGTTTCCAGTGCCATCATTTTTGACTGTGAACAGTAAAAGTCTGACTGTTTTTTTTTCAGGACCATTTAACCTTTTCAAATCATGTCCATGATTTCTTTTCTTTTCATCTAGCAAGTGCAGTGCCAGTGCTGTAAATTTAAATTACAATACTTCAGGTTTTTTCCACTTCAGCATTACTTACAAACACCAAACTTAGCAGTTTTATTCCTCTCTGTATTTTGAAGGTTTTCACTAAGGGTTTTTTATATTTCATTCACACTGATTCATATAACATTTTATCCATAAAAACATGGTGAGAATGCATATATTTAAAGACTGTGAGTTTTTTTCTCCACTTCAGTAGCACTTACATGCACCAAAACATACAGTTTTATTCCTCTCTATATTCGGAAGGTTTTTACTGAGGGGTTTGTTGATATTTCATTCACACTGATTTATACAACATTTTATTCCTAAAAACATGATGAAAATGCATATCTTTAAAGACTGTGTGTTTTTTCTCCACTTCAACAGCACGTACATAAACCAAAACTTACAGTTTTATTCCTCTCTATAGTCTGAAGGATTTTATTGAGGGGTTTGTTCATAAATTATTTTTCTGATTTTATACAACATTTTATCCCTAAAAACATGGTGAAAATGCATATCTTTAAAGGCTGTGAGTTTTTTCTCCACTTCAGCATTGCTAACATACACCAGCACTTACAGTTTTATTCCTCACTATATTCTGAAGATTTTTACTGGGGGGTTTGTTCATGTTTCATTCACACTGATTTATACAACATTTTACTCCTAAAACATGGTGAAAATGTATTTTTCTGATTTATGGAATGATAAAAAGAGAAATCCAAAATCCCTTCTGGAAGAGCCTTTAACTCAAATATGGCAACAAAATCAAACAAGAATTATGAACCTGGCTTCTTCCGACTTTCAGATTTATTTCCTGGAAATGTATGCAAATTAGTTCATATTAGTTATATATTATAAATTTGTGTGTTTGCAGGATTAAGGAGCTGAAACAGAGTAAAGAGCTGGAGCGCAAAGGACTGACTACCTGACCACACACACACACACTCGTACAGCCGTGTTTACAGTCGTCCGCTAATCACTTACGTCACACACTTGGGATTTCACTGACTGAGAGAGAAAGCAGACACACACACACACACACACACACACACACAGAGAAGTTTCTCTTTGGCTTGTTTTTTCCAGTCATTGCTGCAACACTACCATTGACGTTCAGCTTTCCTGAATGTTTTTCTGTATTAATGGATCTCTATATAAATGTAAACAGCATCTACTCTCATATATACTGTATGATCAGAAATACACAGCTGATTGTGTTGACATGAAGTTATTTATTGATCTCTTGGAGATATATTTTATAAACGACAGAACGAACGCCGCGTCCGTATCCAAAGTCTTAAATCGTAGTTGCCATGGTAACACACGGCGGAAATGTAAAGTTGCCTAGTGACGAACACGCGATGGTAATTCTAGTCCAATGGTTTGTTAAATATTATCAGTGTTTATGTTCATTAAGTATAATGAATACAATATCAGTCCAGCAAATAAATGAAATGTTGAGCTCTTTCAGCAGCATCTGTCACAGATTATCATTTTGCTTCGTCAGTTTGTAAAAACATGTCAAAATCTATCAGATGAAACTAGTGCGATGTTAATCGTTTCCTGAACTTGTGCGTTTGTGTAAATCTGCTCACATTCACATTACTGTTCATGCAGTCTATCCATGTAATGACAACAGATTCTGCTGATGAAGCTCGCTTTCTTGACTTTTGTAAGACTTTCAATTTTATGGTTTTAGTGAAATAAACATGTTGTCAAACAGATTCAATATGTGCAGAAGCCCTGAAATCCTTCCTCAGAATCCTAGGATTTTTTCTCTCTCTAAAAACTTCTTTTTCTCATTTTTTTCTATATTACATTTTTTTTTTTTTTGTTCCCAAAAAACATTTTTCTCTCTCCAAAAAATTTCTCTATCCCAAAAAAAAAAAATAATAATAATTTTTTTCTCTCCAAAAAAAAAAAGAAAAAAAATGCTCTCCAAAACTATTCTCGCAATTTTTTCTCTCTCCAAACATTTTCCTCTCTCTAAAACACTTTTTTTCTGTCCAAAAAATTTCTCTCCAATTTCTCGCCAAAAAAAAACTTTACTCCACCACCCAAGAAATTTTTTTCTCCCTATTTTCCTCTTCCCCCAAAAAACTTTTTTCTCTTGTAAAAAAAAAATCTCTTTAAGAAACTTTTTTCTTCAATTTTTATTCTCTCATGAACAAACATTTTTCTCTCTTTTCAGAAATGTTTTTTTTTGTTCTTTATTAGACCTCTCTTCAAACAATATTTATTATCTTTCTCTTATGACATTTTCTCCTCTCTTCAAAAACTTTCTCTTCAAAAAATGGCCTCTCTTCCAAAAGAAAAAATGAGGGCAAAAAATTGACAACTTTTTTGAAGAGAGCAAAAAATTGATGAGAACAAAGAAATTTGAAGAGAAAAAAGCTTTTAAAGAGGAAAAATTGAGGAGAGAGAAAAAGTTTTTGTGAGAAAAAAAAAATGCCTTCAGCTCAGAAAGGATGTAAGACATTTTTTCACCTTGAGTTTTTCATGTTGTGATTTAGGGTTTCTGTAGGAGCTTGTTTCTGCCAGAGAATAAATATATAAAAATGGTGACTTTTTCTCTCACAATTCATACATTTTTCTGACAGTTGTGGGTTTGTCACAGTATATCCCAAAAAAGGTTAAGTATAAATAATTCTGGATTGTGTTATAAATAGCAGTTACTCTATTTATATTCTGTGGCATAAATAATCTTCCATTATTCGGTGATCTCAGAGCCATGTGTGAAAAGCGTCACTAGGCATCATTAGGAGGATTTTCCTGAGTGTGATTTATGGATATTTTTGAATGTGCCTTGATGTGTTTTTAACTGAATGAACTGCAGCAGTCCTGCATTGGTTCTCGTCTCGATTCAGACCTTTATGCATTAGTCTGTAAATACTGTACAATATAAAGAGCTGGTGAAAATATATTTAAGAATGAAGACATTTGCTTCTGCCTGGTGAAATGTTTAATTTATTCTCTGTACGGATTGCTGATATGCACGCTTATATTTACACGAGATTCTTCAGCATGTTTTTGCTTGCTGGTGTTTATCGTTTGCATGAGTTTCTGTTTGTTTCTGTTCATATTTCCACTCACAGGCCTTTAGTACTGCTGACGCTGACGTGACTATTTATGAATATAGATTTATGGACATGTTTTAATTGATTTCTACTGTATAAATTAATTCCGACATTTTGCAGATATTTGTTCAGGCTGTTTTACGGTTTCATAACGTTTCATTAAAATTCTTCAAAGTCAAGTTTCATTTGTGTTTTTTCTGTTTACACTTTGCTCTGACACAAGAACATTCAGACAGGTGTGTTAGTTTGGTTTTAAAGTATTTTATTTCCTGACAGATTACTAAATAAAGAAGGCTTTTAAATATGATTGAATAATATACACTGAACATATATATTAAAAAAGTGCAAAAATGCTAATAAATATTTTATATATTTGACATTTGAACAAAATAATATTTGAAGCTTCTTAAAACAAATCTGAACAGTTCTAAACTTAATAAAAACTTGTACAAAAATAGTGTAATTTTCTTTCTTTTTCTGAAAATTTAGCACCATATATTTGACAAAAGTCACAAACCATCTGAACTCAAGCTCAAACAGGTCTTTAGTCCTGCTGATATTGACATTATAGCTTTATGGACATGTTTGACTTTAGTTCTACTGTAAACTCATTCTGATATTTTGCAGATATTTGTTTTACTGATTCATAATGTTTCATTAAAAAAGTCAAGTTTTGTTCACACAGGCAGACAGGAATATTCACATAGGTTTGTTTTCAAATGTTGTTTTGATTACAGACCAATAAATGAAAGATATTCTGAATTTTTTTTTTCTTGACAGATTATGTAATAAATAGAACATTAAAAAATGGATTACTACAATACACACTGAACATGCTGCTAAAATATATGAAAAAATCTTAAGCATATCACTGATTGTACAATGAAAGACACTGAGCTGCTATTGTGTTCATATATAACTTAAAAGAAATCAAATACAAAACAATAAAAATCAAAAAAAAAAAAAAAAAATTCTAAATACATAATTACACAGAAGAGGCTTTGAGAGAGAATAAAAACAGCACATCCATGATTAAATAATTAAGCTTTTTACAGAGTTTCTAAAAATAATAATACATTAAAAAATAAAGAAATTAAAGAAAAACTTTCAATTATTCTAATATTACTTTATTTTTTTTAATTCTAAATATCTAATTATGCAGAAAAAGCTTTTTTGCAGACTTTCTAAAAAATCAATTAAAAATAAATTAAATCAAGAAATGAAACATTCTAATATTCTAACATTACTACAATACACAATGAACAAGCTGCTAAATTAATGAATAAATTAAAAAAATATCACTTATTGTGTAATTATAGACACTAAGGTCATATTAGTTAAATACAAAAAATATGTAATATAAAAGGTTTCTTTTTAAAATCCTGAATATTTAATTACACAGATGAAGCTTTTTGCAGACTTTCTAAAAAAAAAAAGTACAATAATAAAAAATCAAGAAATGAAAACAAATATAATTTTTTTATTACTACAATACACAATGAACATGCTGCTAAAATACAAAAAAGAAAAAAAAAACTGATGCAAAGATAGACAGAGATAATGTGTAGAGATAATGAGTTTATATATATGTAACTTACCAATAAATAAATGAAACAAAACTTTAAGGAATCAACTGATTTAAATGAGTGCACACAGGGCTTTGAGTTCAGTGCATCTTTTTGTTTCGACGTGAGGCAGTTTTTCCTGAGAGCGAGTCCTTCAGCTGAAGAGCGTCACACGTTCCTCTTGAGAAGAAGAGATGAGCCCAGACAGACGGATGAAGAGACTCTTGAGATGTCATTCATCCGTCCATTCATTCATTCATCTGACTCTAATCTGGCTTTACTTCACTGTGGGAAACACTCACACACTCATAATCTCACAAACACACACACACACACACACATGCAAAACAAGTGAGAGCACTTAAAAAAATAAATCTGATTTGCTTGATACAATTAATAACATTAAATTTAGTGTCTAACTGAACCAGAAGAACACTGCGACAGATATCTGAGATTGTGTGTTAATATGGAGCAGCTATATTTAAAGAGAGAGAGATTACACTTTAACTTGTTTGTCATTAGACTTCAGTAAACAGGAAGAGAATGACAAAATCAATAAGCTGTTTGCACTGGAGAACAAAATGCAGAATCATTTAGTAAGAAGCACAACAGAACAAAGATCACTAACACTATCAAACCAGAATACCAGTTTCTGAATGTTTTTTGGTTAAATGTCTGAAATAAGAACTGTGTTCATCACAAGTTCAATATACAGTCAAACCAAAAATGATTCAGACATCAGATATAATTTTTGATATTTTTTTACTAGTGGGTGCAGGACACTATAGTTGATTTATGTAAGTGAAGATAGCAAAATAAAGTAAACTGTGACATATTATACCCAAAAATTCTTCATGCAGTGGACTAACAGTAAAAATTGGGAGCAAAAATGTGATTTGACACTTTGACCTGATCATGTTTTAATACACACCTTTCTATCAAAGTTATCTGACATTATCAAGATGAATTTGTTCTGACACACTTTAACTCTTGAGTCCTTCTCATATTTTATTACCATTTTCTAAACTATAGCAAATAAACTCTAATAATGTGAGAAATGTTGAAGGTGTGTGAATAAATTTTAGTTTGACTGTATGTTCATGCTTTACTCTACAACGTCAAACACATCAGTAAAACACACTAGTGCTTTTTAAAGCCTTTACTCGTTTGATAAAAAAGTGTTTAAATGAGACTAGAGGGGTGTCAAGACATTAAACATCTTGCAAACTATTCTAACTCAAACTTTCAGGGAAAATGTTTTAAATAAAGAGTTGACAAAGCTGAAGTTTAGAGCTTTTTCTACTACCTTTTTTTCTGGCTTCATTTTGGAATCTGAGAAGATTGTCATGATGAACAAAACAAGAATCATAAATGTTTCATGGTCATAGAGCTGATTTCACTGAAAATACTCCAAGAGCCAAAAGAAAAGTCCTATTCTTTGTCAAGTAAACCGGAGTGATGTGAACTTTCATTCAGAAAATGTCAGTGCAGCAGGTGGGAATGTGTGTGTGTGTGTGTGTGTGTGTGTGTGTGTGTGTGTTTCTCGTGTGAGGGCCGGACAGATGAAGGAGTGATCTGATGTATAGAGCATGTTCTCTTTCTGTTTCCCACAATCACATGCAGACCTCCGGCTGTGAGAGTCTGCGTCTCAAAACACACTGCGCGCCCTACCTAGACAGCACACTTCAGCCTTTTGTTGACAAAGCTGTAAACAAATTTTTGAAGGCAGAGGGAACCAAATACAAACATTCAATCTAAAACTCAAATTAAAATGTAATCATTTTACATCTCAATTCATGACTATTTACATTTTGGTGAATTAATTGGTAGGATCTTCATTTGTGACCCTGGAGCCAGTCATAAGTAGCACAGGTATATTTGTAGCAATAGCCAACAATACATTGTATGAGTCAAAATTATCCATTTTTCTTTTATGCCAAAAATCATTAGGATATGTTCCATGAAGATATTTTGTAAATTTCCTACCGTAAATATATCAAAACTTCATTTTTGATTAGTAATATGCATTGCTAAGAACTTCATTTGAACAACTTTAAAGGTGATTTTCTCAATATTTAGATTTTTTTGCACCCTCAGATTCCAGATTTTCAAATAGTTGTATCTCAGCCAAATATTGTTCTATCCTAACAAACCATACATCAATGGAAAGATTATTTATTCAGCTTTCAGATGATGCATAAATCTCAATCTCAAAAAATTGACCCTTATGACTGGTTTTGTGGTCCATGGTCACATATTTTGCATATTATGGAAAACATTCATGCTCACTTTTTCTAATTTTTATTTTTTATTTTTTATGAAGCACCAAAATCAGTTCATCACATTAGCAGCATCACAACACGGAGTCTTTTGAAATCATTTGTTCCAAACAAGCAAATCCAGAAATCTGAAGTTCCTCAGAAACACCGTCTATAAGAGACACAGCCCATGTGTGAGATCTGGAGATACTCAGTATTTTTGTTGTTTTCCTTCATACTTTCCCTGCCTCTACTCTTGAAAACTATCCACTAAACTAAAACAATATTCTTTCTCTCATTATTGAAAAATATCTTGTAATTTAGACATTTGAAACAGTCGTAAAGTTGCACTGTTGAAGGATCTTCCCGCGGCTGTCAGTCACAGTTGATTGACAGAATCAGCGGCGCTTTAATCCGGCTTAAAGAGGCCGCAGATTAAACCCTTATGAATAAAACACACACAAACACTCGACGTTTGTTCTCCGCGGCTCATATAACGACAGCAGAGAGCGTCAAACCTCTTAAAGACGCAGCGCTTCTGAAACTAACGTTCGAGGAGATTTTTATGACAGTTTAATCACGGCAAATCCACGCTGAAATGAGCGGCATTTCACAGCGCAGATCTAAGGTAACAACACCTCTAGCTCGTGTTTAAATATATTATATCGTCGTGTTTAAATTGTGATTAGAAAACAGATATTTCCAGTTCTTGATTCTGATTGGTTGAGGGGTTCGAAGCTGTTGTAAATTACTCTACAAACATACACCTTTGTTTACGTCTGTGTGTTGCTGGGCAACCACTTTGTTTGTTTCTGAGGAACTAGCTACATTGTTTGACGGAAGAATAATGTTCCTATTAATATCATTACATTTTATTTGCTTTGTTTTATTTTGTGAAACCTTGCTACATATATGGAATAACTGTTTTATAAAAGGAAGCCCCTTGAAGCCGTGGTTTACAGTGAATTTATAACAGCTAAGGGGCATTTTTGTTATAAATTCACTGTAAACCACAGCTTCTTGGGGTTTATTGCTTTAGTTTCTGTTTCTTAGATCTCCAAACCGCTGATGGAGCGACGGAGGCGCGCACGCATTACCGCGTGCATCAGAGAGTTGCGCGCGCTACTGATACAAGCTCGTGCAACCACGGTGAGCATGAGCGCAACCACTAAATATCTCATTTATTTTAATGTTTTTAATTTTCTAAACCGATTTGTATTTTTTTTTTTTAAGAGTTGTCAATCATCTAAACTGGAAAAAGCGGAAATTCTCGAGTTCACCGTGCAACACCTGCGCGCGCTGCAGTGCCCTTCAACAGGTACACAATTAAAATATTAAAGTCCGCATGAAATCAAAATTGATTATTTTCTTTACTAGCGCACATTGCTAGTCTTGATGTGAACGTGAACAATTAATCTGTGCAAGTTAATCTGCTGAAAATTTTTTTTTTAATCAAAATCTGAATATTTACTTCTGGTCTGGAATGGTATTCCTTCTCTGATGACGTCAGTTTGACAGCTTGGGCAGAGAGGAGGAGCACAAAAATAAAACCCTGCCCTCTATTCAATAATCCGTTTCAGCTGGAAATACGTCACTACACTGAAATAAAGTCGGCAGCAACTTCCGGTTCACGCAGACTTTAAGTAAATATTTAAAATAATAAATAAATATAAAGTACATGTTATTATCAATTAAATAAATTACTATTTATTTCAAATTAAGTAATGGATTATAATACGTTATTAAACAAGAATGTGAAAGTAAAACACAAAAACAGCATATATAAGAAGGAAAGTCTATAAGAAAGTTGTAATAATAGGGTACAACGGGGCTAAAGGCGCCCCGGGGTAAAAGGCACCTTTGATATTATTTTCATCTAAACCACTAGATGGCACAAAAACGTAGCATAGCACTTTCCAAAACATCCGCTTTTCAAGATGCAGGTGTATATTTGTCTAATCCTTGAGCGATCGCAGGACAAAGCTGATTCTGTGCTTATACTTGATCTAATATTTGATGTTTTTTAAAATGTAGATTTAAGTAGCAAATGAGAATCACTAAAATTAATGCATATATTTTGAGACAAAGGTCTTCTTGATGATTTTCAGTTTTGTTTAAGATAATTAAAGCAATAGTTTTTAAATAACAAAAGAATATGTAAAAGTATGGTATTTGGGGTAAAAAGTGCCCCTGCTGTTGGGGCTAAAGGCGCACAGTGATTAACATAATAATTAATAGATGGCTGACTTTTCCATTTGTTGACGACGATTAGATTCAGATGGTAAATATCATATATTATGTTGGGTGTCCATATTAGAGATAATCACCTTGTATAGAATGAAACCATCATATTTAAAAACATGATATTAATCATATCATTTAATAAAATATCATTTGTTGTTACTACTTTTTATATATATTCAGTTATTATTGGATCTCCTTCAATACTTTCAGAATTTTTACTTATTAAAATGATTTTGTTTCTGTAGTTTAAAATATATTTTTCATATTAACATATTTTAATGACAGTATATTTATTGAACAAAAATTAATTCTTTTATTTTTTCAAAATAAGCAGAAAATAGTGCAAACTTTGCTAAAGTGATTTTTTTGAACAAGTATTAACTTAGACATTACTTAAAAAAACATTATTTTAGCTGAAGTATTTGTATCAATACCCGTGTGTGGGGTAAAAGGCCCCTCTTGCCACCTCATACATTTATCAGATTTTTAAACAAAATAAACAACTTGATTTATTTTCACACAAAATCTGTTGCTCCATTAATGTTCAATACAACGTATATATATTTTCTGCAATTATACATTTTAGGCGCAGTGAATAGCACATTCTTTCTTAAGGTGGGCCTTTAGCCCCATTGTACCCTATAACACAACAGCAGATTAACAGTCTAATCTTTTGAAAATGGTTCTGTTTTGCTGTGTCAGATGAGTGGAGTCGGTTCTGTGCGGGATACGCGACGTGTGTACGGGAAATCACGCGTTTTTTCAGCACCGCAGACGCGCTTCAGCACCGACGGCCGAGCGCCGAACACCGGAACCGACCCGACACTTCACCGGATCCGGATCCACTCGGACACACACATCTCTGGAGACCCTGGAGCTGAAACCAGAAAAAATCTATGTATTTATATTACGAGTTTAGTCCTGTCTGTTAGTCTGTTTTTGGAGCACTTCAATAATAATTCATGTGAATAAAACGATTTCGACTATTTTCTGTGTGCCTGGTAAAGTGGTGACCATACAAATGCAAAATATTAATTTCTGTGAGGATTTAACGATTTAAAAATGGGCAAAAATCTCATTAAAGCTTATTAGTCAGTAGTAGCTACCTTATACCTTATAATAAAATAAATAAATAAATAAATAATAACGCTCACTCAGCGCGTGCGCAGTAAAGTTCCCGCGCTGTCTGAAGAAGGGAAGAAGCGGGAGTAATTCACCTCAGCGACAAATGTTCAACACAAATGGATTTTGAGGTACAGAAGTTATTTTCTCTGCTGTTTAAAAGTTTGATACTTGGTTGTTTTGAATTTAAAAATGAGGTGCCTGATTAAAAGGTAAAAGGTTGTTAATGTCATGCTAACACTGACCGCTAGATTTATCTTGACCGTTGAACAGTCATTAAATAGAAATGTCCCGTCAGTCTGTTAAATATAGGTTAGTAGGGACAGTTCACCTAAAAATGATCATTCTGTCATCATTTAATCACCCTCACGTCGTTTCAACCCAGTATGACTTTCTTCTGTGAAACAAAACAGAAGATATTTTCGAAAATGTATTTTCCATAGTTCTCCAATGCATCACTTTCAGTTTTTACAAATTATGAAAGTTTCTTTTTATGATACAAATCTGATTCAGGCTGCTAGTTAGCGCCATTTTCCATTTAAATATTTGGAATCTGAAAATATGCACTTTAAAATAATTTATATTTTTACAAAATGTTTACGTTAATATTTTTATTATTTCTATTATATTTGGTTAATTTTCTATTTCTTATATTTTTCCAATTTTATTAGATTCTATTTGCTGGCTGATTTTTATTTTTTTCTTACTGTCAAAATAAATGAATGAATGAATGAATGAATGAATGAATGAAAAACGTTATTTTCTTACAATTTCTAACCCCATTACCTCTGGATTATGGTCTCCAAAATGAAATCTCTTACAAACACTTATTTGAATGAATATTGATGTTAATTTTAATTATGTTGTTGATATACCCAGATGAAAAAGGTGCACTTCCATAATATACTTAAAGTGCTCTATTTTCACGCACTAATTTTGTACACAATATACTAAAAATGATTCTTTAGTACTTCTTAAGATAGACTTAAGATCATCTAAGTGTACTCAACTGTGCTATTTTGGGACACCGTGAATATGAACTAAAATTGTAGTACACTTGAACCCATCTTTCATACACTAGTACACTCAAGTGTACTACAAGTGGTAAATAAATTCATTTTTAAATACAGAGATAGTATGTTAAAAGCACATATTAGTTCACATTCATGGTGTCCCAAAACAGCACAGTTGAGTACACTTAGATGATCTTAAGATAAACTTAAGAAATACTAAAAAATCATTTAGTGCGCGAAAATAAGCACTTAAAGTACATTATGGAAGTGTACTTTTTTTACCTGGGTATCCACATTGGAATAATTAAATTATCTTAGAAATAAATACAGAGAACATAAAGTACAGTTAAAATGATAAATCATGAAGTAGAAATCTTCCTGACATTCAGACGTATGATCAATCGTCTCGTCACATGTAACACTCAGCTCAAGCAGCAGCATCTTCATCCCTCAAAGCACTATTGCTTTCATAAAACACATCACAGTGTCACAAAGAACAGCCTTTTATTCAATATCCACGAAATAAGCCCCATCCAACACATTAAATACAATTCAAAACACACATACAGACATATCAAATATATACAGTGTTGCTGTTCATCTGCAGAGCACAGGAGGAAAATACACAAATCAATGCAAGTACACAAATGCACAAAGAGAACAAACATGATTGGCCAGATCCCACAGTCACACAGTTATAGTGCATTCTTGTGTCCGTAACAAACCTCAGTCGTTTCCTTTAGAGTCCTGCAGTTTGTTTCAAGCCTAACAGACAGACAGACAGACACACACACACTCTTGTTTATACTACTTTGTGGGGTCTTGATGTCCCCACAAAGATAGTAAAAACAGAAATATAGTACTTTCTAGGGTCCTTTAGTTGGACCCCACAAAGACAACATCTTAAAAATGATAATTAATAATGTTTAATAGAATGTTAAAACTCACTATAGTATGGACATAACCTACACCAAACCTAAACCTACCAGTCACAGAAACCTAACTTCATTTAAACATTCTTATACAGGTGCATCTCAATAAATTAGAATGTCATGGAAAAGTTCATTTATTTCAGTAATTCAACTCAAATTGTGAAACTTGTGTATTAAATAAATTCAGTGCACACAGACTGAAGTAGTTTAAGTCTTTGGTTCTTTTAATTGTGATGATTTTGGCTCACATTTAACAAAAACCCACCAATTCACTATCTTAACAAATTAGAATACTTCATAAGACCAATTAAAAAAAAAAAAAACATTTTTAGTGAATTGTTGGCCTTCTGGAAAGTATGTTCATTTACTGTATATGTACTCAATACTTGGTAGGGGCTCCTTTTGCTTTAATTACTGCCTCAATTCGGCGTGGCATGGAGGTGATCAGTTTGTGGCACTGCTGAGGTGGTATGGAAGCCCAGGTTTCTTTGACAGTGGCCTTCAGCTCATCTGCATTTTTTGGTCTCTTGTTTCTCATTTTCCTCTTGACAATACTCCATAGATTCTCTATGGGGTTCAGGTCTGGTGAGTTTGCTGGCCAGTCAAGCACACCAACACCATGGTCATTTAACCAACTTTTGGTGCTTTTGGCAGTGTGGGCAGGTGCCAAATCCTGCTGGAAAATGAAATCAGCATCTTTCAAAAGCTGGTCAGCAGAAGGAAGCATGAAGTGCTCCAAAATTTCTTGGTAAACGGGTGCAGTGACTTTGGTTTTCAAAAAACACAATGGACCAACACCAGCAGATGACATTGCACCCCAAATCATCACATACTGTGGAAACTTAACACTGGACTTCAAGCAACTTGGGCTATGAGCTTCTCCACCCTTCCTCCAGACTCTAGGACCTTGGTTTCCAAATGAAATACAAAACTTGCTCTCATCTGAAAAGAGGACTTTGGACCACTGGGCAACAGTCCAGTTCTTCTTCTCCTTAGCCCAGGTAAGACGCCTCTGACGTTGTCTGTGGTTCAGGAGTGGCTTAACAAGAGGAATACGACAACTGTAGCCAAATTCCTTGACACGTCTGTGTGTGGTGGCTCTTGATGCCTTGACCCCAGCCTCAGTCCATTCCTTATGAAGTTCACCCAAATTCTTGAATCGATTTTGCTTGACAATCCTCATAAGGCTGCGTTTCTCTCAGTTGGTTGTGCATCTTTTTCTTCCACACTTTTTCCTTCCACTCAACTTTCTGTTAACACGCTTGGATACAGCACTCTGTGAACAGCCAGCTTCTTTGGCAATGAATGTTTGTGGCTTACCCTCCTTGTGAAGGGTGTCAATGATTGTCTTCTGGACAACTGTCAGATCAGCAGTCTTCCCCATGACTGTGTAGCCTAGTGAACCAAACTGAGAGACCATTTTGAAGGCTCAGGAAACCTTTGCAGGTGTTTTGAGTTGATTAGCTGATTGGCATGTCACCATATTCTAATTTGTTGAGATAGTGAATTGGTGGGTTTTTGTTAAATGTGAGCCAAAATCATCACAATTAAAAGAACCAAAGACTTAAACTACTTCAGTCTGTGTGCATTGAATTTAATACACGAGTTTCACAATTTGAGTTGAATTACTGAAATAAATGAACTTTTCCACGACATTCTAATTTATTGAGATGCACCTGTGTATATAAGAATGTTAAAATATTCTTATATAAGAATGTTATATATAAGAATGTTAAAACATTCTTATATTAATATAAGAATGTTACATATAAGAATGTTAAAACACTTATAAGAGTTAAAACATGTTTAAAGAATATTAAAACACTCTTATATATAAGAATGTTAAAACGTTTTAAGAATGTTAAAACACATATAAGAATGTTTGCGAGGTCTGATTTAAGTCAAACTTTCCTAATTTTACCATCTATGTGCAGACTTTTGGTCCTCACAAAGTTGTAAAAACAAGTTCTCACACACATACACACACACACACACACACACACACACACACACGATGCAGCGGTCAGAAGTGTGTGCTGGAGTGAGAGGCGGTCAGCGGGGAGGTGCGGGCCCTGTGGCGCAGCTCGTCCGTGGAGCCCACCGTTAGCCGCAGCATGGCGAGGACATTGGCGCGGTAGCGAGCAGACATGATGTTATAAAGCAGAGGATTGACAGCGGCGCTGACGTAAAACAGCACCAGGGACACCAGATTGAAATACTGACTGATGTAATAGAGCTGATCGCTGGAGTCCGAGACCGAAAACAACGTGCGGCTCACGTGGAACGGCAGCCAGCACAAGATGAACACCAGCACGATCACCACTGCGACAAAACAACAAACACAACGACATTCAGATGCACTTCAATAAAAAATCTGTCTTCGTTTACCCATTCTGTCATTCATGCACTTCAGAACAGCATACTGGTTTGATGCAGGGTTATTATAGCTAAGTAAAACTAAAACCATAAAAAACAATGTTGCTTGAAATAAATGTTAACTGAGATAACATACAGTACTTATATTATTTCAGCTAGTAGCCAAGGTAGATAATTTTCATTTAGTTTAACAAAGACAACTAAAACTAAAATTAAATTAAAAAAAAGAAAAACTATATAGACATAATTAGTAAAAAGAACACTGTAGCTAATAAAAACGAACTGAAAAAAGACATTAACTGAAATAAAATACATAAAATGTAAAAACTTGGCAAAGTAACTAATTTTCATTTTGCTTAACTTGATCTACTAAAAAAAAAAAAAAAACCTATAAAAACTATAGAGACATATTTGACAAAGCGGTTTTGTTACCTAAATCATTTTCATTTAGTTTAACTTGTACTAAAATAAGTAAAACTAAAATAAAAAATACACGTATAATAAAAACAAATTAATTAAAAAAAGACAAAAAAAATTGTTACATGAAATTAAATAAACATTAACTGAAATACAACAAAATATTTAACATTTTTTAGTTGCAAAATCAACTAATTTTGTAATAATTTTATTAATTTTATTCTATTAATTTTAATTTTTAACCAAACTAGTTTAACGTACTAAAATAACTAAAACAAAAAATCTATATAGACATTTAACAAAACTAATAAAAAAATGACAAAACATTGTTACTTGAAATAAAAAAAGGTTTTTATTTTATTTCAGCTAGTTGTCAAAGCAACTCACTTTATTATGTGTAAATTGATGTACTAAATTAACTAAAACATAAAAAATTAATAAAAACTATATAGATATATTTAATAAAAATGTAAATTAATGACAAAAACACACAACAGTTATTAAAACTTTAAAATGAAAACGGAAAATACAAAAATAAAAACTATATTATTATATAATATGTGACCTTGGACCACAAAACTTAAGTAGCACACGTATATTTGTAGCAATAGCCAAAAATACAATGTATGGGTCAAAATGATCTTTTTCTTTTATGCCAAAAATCATTAGGATATTAAGTAAAGATCATGTTCCATGAAGATATTTTGTAAATTTCCTACTGTAAATATATCAAAACTTAATTTTTTGATTAGTAATATCCATTGCTAAGAACTTCATTTGGACAACTTTAAAGGCCATTTTCTCAATATTTTGATTTTTTTTTTTTTACACCCTCAGATTCCAGATTTTCAAATAGTTGTATCAGAATCAGAATGAGCTTTATTGGCCAGGTATGCTTACACATACGAGGAATTTGTTTTTGTGACAGAAGCTCTACAGTGCAACAGAAAGACAGCAACAGGACAGGACACAGATAATAAAAGAATAATATACAAATAGGCAATGTACAAATAGCAAAAACACAATATATAATATAGACAATTATGGTGTACATGTCTAATATGTGCAAATCTGAAATGAAAAAATAAGTATGTATGGTGAATAAATAATTTATAATAGTGTTGTGTGTTCCACTTTTAATGTCAAGTGTTCATGAGATGGATTGCCTGAGGGAAGAAACTGTTCCTGTGTCTGGTCGTTCTGGTGCTCAGAGCTCTGTACCGTCGACCAGACGGTAACAGTTCAAAGAGGGAGTGTGCTGGATGTGAGGGGTCCAGAGTGATTTTGCCAGCCCTTTTGCTCACTCTGGATGAGTACAGTTCTTGGAGAGTGGGGAGGGTTGTACCAATGATTCGCTCAGCAGTCCGGACTACCCTCTGTAGTCTTCCGAGGTCAGATTTGGTAGCTGAGCTGAACCAGACAGTTATTGAAGTGCAGAGGACGGATTCAATGATGGCGGAGTAGAACTGATTCAGCAAGTCCTGTGGCAGGTTGAACTTCCTCAGCTGGCGAAGGAAGTACAACCTCTGCTGGGCCTTTTTCACAATGGAGTCTATGTGATTGTCCCTCTTCAGGTCCTGGGAGATGGTGGTGCCCAGGAATCTGAATGACTCCACTGCAGTCACAGTGCTGTTCATGATGCTGAGTGGGGGGAGTGCAGAGGGGTTCCTCCTGAAGTCCACGATCATCTCCATAGTTTTGAGCGTGTTGAGCTCCAAGTTGTTAAGACTGCACCAGACAGCCAGCTCCTTAACCTCCTGTCTGTAGGCAGACTCGTCACCGTCCTGGATGAGGCCGATCAGTGTGGTGTCGTCTGCAAACTTCAGGAGCTTGACAGAGGGGTCTTTAGAGGTGCAGTCGTTAGTGTACAGGGAGAAGAGCAGTGGGGAGAGAACACAGCCCTGAGGAGCTCCAGTGCTGATGGTGCGGGTGCTGGATGTGTATTTTCCCAGCCTCACTAGCTGCTGCCTGTCTGTCAGGAAGCTGGTGATCCAGACGGAGGTGGGGACGGAGAGCTGAGTTAGTTTATTCTGAATGGTGTCCGGGATGATGGTGTTAAAAGCGGAGCTGAAGTCTACGAACAGGATCCTCACATAAGTCCCTGGTCTGTCCAGATGCTGCAGGATGAAGTGCAGTCCCATGTTGACTGCATCATCCACAGACCTGTTTGCTCTGTAGGCAAACTGCAGGGGGTCCAGTAAGGGTCCAGTGGAGGACTTCAGATAAGCCAAAACCAGTCTTTCAAATGACTTCATGACCACAGATGTTAGAGCCACAGGTCTGTAGTCATTAAGTCCAGTAATTTTGGGTTTCTTTGGGACGGGGATGATGGTGGAGCGTTTGAAGCATGAGGGGACTTCGCACAGCTCCAGAGATCTGTTGAAGATCTGTGTGAAGATGGGGGCCAGCTGGTCAGCACAGATTTTTAGGCAGGCTGGTGACACACCGTCTGGGCCTGGTGCTTTCCTTCTTTTGTTCTTCCTGAAGACCTGGCACACCTCATTTTCGCTGATCTGAATTGCAGGTGTGGGGGAGAGGGGGGTTGCTGGAGGTGTGAACGGTTGTGTGGAGAGGTGTTCAGGGCGGGTGTGGGGTGTTTTTTCAAACCTGCAATAGAACTCGTTCAGACCGTCTGCCAGGTGTTGATTCTCCAGAGTGCTGGGGGATGGTGACTTGTAACTGGTAATTTCTTTCATACCTTTCCACACTGAAGCAGAATCACTGGAAGAGAATTTTTTTCCTTAGCTTGCCGGAATAATTCCTCTTTGCCACTCTGATCTCCTTTTCCAGTGTGTATTTGGCCTGTTTATACAAGACTTTATCCCCCTTTCTGTAAGCATCTTCTTTGGCCTGACGGAGCTGTCTGAGTTTTGCAGTGAACCATGGTTTGTCGTTGTTGTAAGTTAGATGAGTATTGGTAGGAATGCACATATCCTCACAGAAACTGATGTAAGATGTTACAGTCTCTGTGAGCTCATCCAGATCATTTGCGGCAGCTTCAAAAACAGTCCAATCAGTAAGGTCGAAACAGGCTTGTAAAACCCACTCTGTTTCATTAGTCCATCTTTTAACAGTTCTTAATACAGGTTTTCCAGATTTGAGTTTCTGCCTGTAGGTCGGTATAAGATGAACCAAACAGTGATCAGAGAGTCCTAAAGCTGCCCGTGGGACAGAGTGATATGCGTCCTTTATCGCTGTGTAGCAGTGATCCAATATATTACCGTCTCTGGTGGGACATGTAACATGCTGTCTGTATTTTGGCAGTTCACGGGAGAGATTTGCTTTATTAAAGTCCCCGAGAATGATTAAAACAGAGTCCGGGTGTTGTTGCTCTGTCTCTGTGATCATATCAGCGAGTTTCTGTAAAGCTGAGCTCACGTGCGCTTGCGGAGGAATGTAAACACTCACGAGAATGAACGAGCAAAACTCCCGCGGCGAGTAGAAAGGCTTACAGTTAATGAAGAGCGTTTCTAGATCTGAACAGCACATCTTCTTTAACACAGTTACATCTGTACACCACCTCTCATTGATGTAAAAGCACGTCCCGCCGCCGCGTGATTTCCCCGTTGATTCTGCCTCGCGATCCGCTCTAAACAGCTGAAAGCTCGGAAGATGTAACGCGCTGTCCGGAATGGCGTCGTTCAGCCAGGTTTCCGTGAAACACAGAGCAGCAGAGTTTGAAAAGTCCCTGTTTGTCCGGGAGAGCAGAAGGAGTTCGTCCGTTTTGTTGGGTAGAGAGCGGAGATTCGCCAGATGGATGCTAGGCAACGCCGTTCTAAATCCGCGCTGTCTGAGCTTGACGAGCGCGCCGGCTCGCTTCCCCCATCTGCGCGTCCTGAAGCGCTTGACCAGAGCTACAGCTCCGCCAACAACAATGTCCAGCAAAACGTCCGAATAATCAAAAACCGGTAAAAGATTCTGTGGTGTGTTCTGCCGAATGTTCAGCAGATCATCCCTAGTAAAACTGATGGTGTTTGAGAAACAAAAAACAGGAAAAACGAACAAAAACAGTACAAACACTGAAGAGCAAAGCACAGTAGCTGCCATCTGCGGCGCCATCTTAGAGAATGTAAGTCTGAACAATATCTCGGCCAAATATTGTTCTATCCCAGTGGTTTTCAATCCTGGTCCTGGGGACCCACCGCTCTGCACATTTTGTATGTGTCTCTTATCTGATACACAGTGCAGTACATGGATCTCTCTCCTAATGAGCTGATGATCTGAATCAGGTGTGTTAAATAAGGGAGACATGCAAACTGTGCAGAGCAGTGGGTCCCCAGGACCAGGATTGAAAACCACTGTTCTATCCTAACAAACCATACATCAATGGAAAGATTATGTATTCAGCTTTCAGCTTTTCAAAACAATTGACCCTTATGACTGGTTTTGTGGTCCAGGGTCACATATTATAAAAAAAAAAAAAAAAAAAAAAAAAAACTAGAATCTCAATGATACCAAAACAACACTGAGTAAATAATTATGAACTACTCCTTTAAGGATGCACAATCCAATTGCATTATTACCCATAATCCTCACCCATCATGCGGAGGGTCTGGCGATGCGTTTTGTCGCGGTGCATGTGCGAGCGCAGGTACAGGCGGCGGGCAATCAGGCCATACAGCAGTGACAGCACAGTCAAAGGGCAGATGAAGTAGAGATTTGAGAGCCACAGCATGGCTTTCAGAAGGCCAGAGGTTTGCGCAAATTGCGTGCAGCGGCACTCGCTGGCTCCATCTTCAAACTGCTCCACCCCCACCAGCGCAAACACTGGCCCTGCGCTGAGCATGGCCACGCCCCACAGCCCTGCGATCAGCGCTCGGACACGCCCCCTGGTGACCAGCAATCGTGCACGCAGCGGGAAACAGACGGCCAGGTATCGCTCCGCCCCCAGAGCCGTCATGTGGAGGATCGACGAAAATGTGCAGCATTCGCCCACGAACATCGACAGCTTGCAGACGGCGTCGCCTAGCAACCACGGACGAAACCGCCACAGCTGCAAGAGCAAACGATAATATGCGTTAATACACGTTACAAAAAAAAAAAAAAATCAAGGGGAACTACAAACACTAGATTCACATTCGATTGTTTGGCTAGTAATGTTTAACACACAATACAAGACAGAAGAGGATTAGGGCTAAGCAATAATAATAAAAAAAAAATAAAAACACCTCGAGATTAAAGTCGTTAAGTTTCGAGAAAAATAGTTGAGATAAAATGTTGAGAATAAACATTAAATTTAGAGAATAACGTCGTTATGTTTCAAGAATAAACATTAAGTTACAAGAAAAAAAGTCATTAAATTTCGAGAAAAAACACACTCGTGTCATGTTCATCTCGTTGGACAGCGTTATTCAGTGTCTGCAGTCGGGTGGGTTGGAGAGTAATGCACTGGGGAGTAGCGTATGATACAATCGGCTGGATTCGAGTCCGTCTTTTGCCAAACTCGCTTTTCTTCCTTTTCTCATCACATATCACATCGGAAAAGTGGAAATCAGTTGTTTAACGAGTGTTCAAAAGGGTCATCGGATGCAAAATTCACTTTTCAAGCTGTTTGAACATAAATGTGTGTTGGAAGTGTCTGTACACATCCATCCTATAATGATAAAAATCCACCCAGTGTTTTTTTTTTTAAATCCCTATTTTAAAATCCCCTTTCTCAAATCAGGCTATTCTGGGACTCCTGTCAGAATGACATAGTTCTGCACAGGCCCCTCCCACGATAGTTCAATGACAAGACCGTCTTACCTTAGACCTGCCCTGAGTGAGCTGAGAGCTGTCCACTATTGTGTCGATTCCGGTGCAGGGGAAGACAAGAATGTCTCCGATTAAGCGATTGAGGTGTTTTGTTGTTGGATGTAATAATGAATATAGCAGTCGCCATTTACTCCAGACATCTGAGCCGCTGAAGACGCAGAGGATTAACGTTACTTTCGTTTTGAAGGGAACGCGCCGATCCCCGATCTGCCTAAACGCGTTTATGTTCGCGTGAATCATTCGTGATCCAGCTTCATCTACAGAAGTGAGTATAAGAGTTTTTTATGAATCTTTGAAAATCTCCTTTCCTAGTATGTGCTAGTAAGCAAGTTCCACGACTAAAGTAAACAGTCTCATGAGAGCGGCTCATCACTCCACAGAAGAGAGGGGCGGGGTCAGCAGAGCTCATTAGCATTTAAAGCAACATAAATGGCTTGATGAAAACAGAGCTGATTTTGACAGGGTAAAAAAAGGTGTTTTTTACACTACCACTGAGAAATTTTAACCAAAGTATGTCTTAATGAAAAGACGTTTCATTAAGACCCTAAAGAATCATATCAACTTGTGGGAAATGGGCATCCGATGACCCCTTTAATAATAATGTATTAATTAGGGCTAGGCAGGCTATAGGGAGGGCTTCAATAAATAAAATTTCAATAAATAAAATCATTGTTATTATTGCATCCTTTTAAAGTACAACAATACTGAGGTGCAAACAGTACCTGCCACTATTTATAAGTATAAATAGAATCTAATTAGCTACTGTTTACACTTATTGCAAAGATCTGCTACTATTACATAACGTAAACAGAATGGCTATTTTCACTTAATGTAAATAGCACATATCTAAAATGCTGCTGTTGTCACAGTGTAAATAGTACATATAACTATTTTCACTGTAAATAGCATCTATGACAGGGGTGTCCAAAGTCCGGCAAGTCCGCAGCTTGTCTATTGAAATGTAGGCTATTATACGTGGCCCGCCAATCATAATTTACAAATCATGCAGTTTCACAATCTCAACACAAGGTGACAGCGCTAAATTTTAGGCCAGATGTATCAGTAAATTCGTCATTTCTTTAGCGCATAGTGCTACTGTGTGAAGCGTGCTGCATGGACCGTTATTATCTCTGCCTAAAGACAGCACAGCGCAAACTCAGAACAAATGCGTTTACTCGCTGACAGGTCTCGATCAGGCGACCACTAAAGAGCAGAGCTCTCTGATACAAACCACAGACTCAAGTCCGCGGTGATTTAAGCAAGTTTAAAGGCAGATGAAACAGCGCTGCCATTCTCAACAACACTGACACGGAAAACAGGAGTAACATTGTGCAAACAATCAGTTAGAACACCTTTCAGTCAACAAATTAATATTTACAATGGATTTTCTATAGTAACACTAAACCTACCTAATTAATACATTATTATTAAACATTCGTTAAGCAACCGATTTCCACTTTTCCGATGTGATATGTGATGAGAAAAGGACGAAAAGCGAGTTTAGCTAATCCCCTAATCTTCTTTCATAGAAGATCATCATCTTTCAAGACAAATCAGATTGTAGTGCACTTGTGAGACACATTCCAAATAGTTACAAATTTAAAAAAATAAAAAAAGGTAATTGTGACTTCTTATCTCACAACTTTTTTGCAAAATTATATTTAGTTATAAACTTCACAAGAAAATAGTACAAAATTGTGAGATAAAAATTCGCAATTACCTTTTTTAGTTTTTATTTCAAGGCAGAAACAAAGTCAGAATTGCGAGATGTAAATTCGGAATTGCGAGAAAAAAGATCAAAGTCAGAATTGTGAGATATAAACTTGCTTTTCTCGAAGTCGCAATTGTGAGACACAAATTTTCAAATGCTAGAAAAAAGTAAGAAATTTGAAATATAAAGTTTTAATTACCTTTTTTATTTTTTTTATTCCGTGGCAGAAACAAAGTCAGAATTGTGAGATGTAAATTTGGAATTGCAAGAAAAAAAAAGATCAAAGTCAGAATTGCGAGATATAAATTTACATTTCTGCGAAGAAAAGTCAGAATTGAGAGAAATTTTCAATTGCTAGAAAAAAGTAAGAAATTTGAAATAAAAAGTTGCAATTACCTTTTTAATTTTATTCAATGGTGGAAACAAACAAAAAAACAGAACTAACTAATTTTGAGAAAAAAAGTAAGAAGTATGACCGTATCTTGCAATTCTCACTTTTTTTTTCTAAGATTTGTGACTTTATATCTCAAAATTTTAACTTTATATGACAAATCAGAATTGGGAGAAAAAAGTCACAATTACCCTTTTTTAAATTTTCTCGTGGAAACTGGAAACAAAGTCAGATTTGAGAGATGTAAAATCAGAATTGCGAGATACAAACTTGCATTTCTGAGAAGAAAAGTCAGAACTGTGAGATACAAATTCTTAATTGCTAGAAAAAGTAAGAAATTTGAGATAAAAAGTTGCTTATACATTTTTAAATGTTTTATTCGATGTTGGAAACAAACAAACAAACAAAATCGTAAGATATAAACTCAGAATTTTGAGAAAAATAGAATTGCAAGATATAAATTCAGAGTTTAAGGAAAAAGATATGAAGTCAAAATTGCGAGATATAACAGGGTGTCTACAGATATGAACAAGTTAAATTTAAGATTTTTTAAGACCTTTTTAATGCCACCTTATATGAAATTTAAGACCAAACCTCTGATGGAAATCACATTATTTTACATACGTATAATGTAATATTTAATTTTTTTAATGTTATATTATATATATATATATATATATATAGCTGTCAAAAATGCTATTTATTATTATGATATACAGCAAACTTTTCACATCAGCAGACAATATCCCATACAAAATATCCCCACAAAAGCACCGCAAGACCAAGATTTCCAGTAATGTAAACAATTTATTCTGAAGCAATATTTTATCTGTTCTATTAGCTTTTACATTTATGTGCATATTTTTTATATTAACCTCAGGATGTTATTTAGGCCATTTTTTAAACCTTATTAAATGTATGCATCATATTTCATGTCAAATTCTTACAATTGATCAATAGATTAAATTTACATTAGGCTGTTATCAAACAAATTAATTTACACTGCACAATTACAACTGCAATAAATAATGTTATGAGATTAATGTTTTAAATGCAATTTTGAATATACAAATAAGAAATGTTGGGGGGGGGGATACATAATAATAATAATAATAATAATAATAATAATAATAATAATAATAAGTTTAATTTATATAGCGCCTTTCCCAGGCTCAAGGACACTTTACCAAAGCAGGAACACAATGGACAGTCATTTCACACAGTCACAAACGGTCAGCACAAATAATCAATTAAGTTGGACAGTAGAAAACAAAGTTTTCCCAGTCCAAAAACAAAATGAAACAAGATGAATGCAGTTGCATATCATGATACGGCAAAGACACATAGAAACAACATAGCAACACATAACAACATAGAAAATACATACTTTCTCATACAAATACATGCAAACAACATACTTTTAAACATACTAACCCCGCCAGTAGGTGGCGGTAAGTCACTTAATGAGTGAGTCATTATTGAGTCATTCATTCAACCGTTCACTGAATCATTCAGTAAAAAACACCGCTGTGTGTTGCTTGGAGATTGCGCAATACTTCTGCTGTTATCTTTGTTTGGAACTATTTTAGTTGGTGGAACAGAACAAAACAGTCAATACTGTGTCTAATATGTAAGTAACTTAATTATGTGACTACTTAACTACTTGTTTATTTAACTAAAATCAATGTAACATTTGCAATCGTGAGAATATTTGGCAATTAGCTCCCTTGTCATGGTATGTTGCTTAACTACATCATGTTGAAATTTTACCTCAGTATGTTTCTTCTGTGAGTTTCTTTATGTGTCCCGTTCAGCTCTTTTGCTCATTTCATACAGTCATTTGATTTGATTTCTCCATAAAAGTCTCTTACAAAGAAACCGACAGTGCGAGCCTAAACAGCGCGACCTTGATTGATACACTCCAATATCAATCGCTGTTTACGTTGAATGTAATAAAATCAGAAGAATCATTCTTGTGTTTCGATGCTTCACTGTTTTTTTTTCATTTTTATTTATTTATTTTTGTGTCACACAGGCTATTTGTCCGGTCGGGCAAGTAAAACTCTCAAGCCATTTTCAGTAAATTTCATTTAACCCATTTTAAACTATCTAGGAAGCTGGTCAGCTAACTGTAGCATGCAGTAACTACAGCAGGGGAAAAATCTGTCTGTCCAATGATTGTAAACAGTGACAGGTCCGTCAGACTGGAGAAATTTTTGCGGAATTGGGAATTTGGGACCAGAAATATTTAAGATCCATCGAATCTAAATTTAAGACATTTTAAGACTTTTTAAGGACCCGCGGCCACCCTGTATAAACTTGCATTCCCGTGAAGAAAATTTGGAATTGTGAGACACAAAATTGCAATTGCAAGAAAAAAATGTAAGAATTGTAAGATAAAAAAAGTTGTGACTTTATCTTCTGACTTGCGAGATATAAACTCACAATTCTTAAAGTCAAAATTGCGAGATATAAACTTAAAACTTTTTTCTCGCAATTGTGAGTCAGCGTCACAATTACGACTTTTCCCTCAGAATTGCAAGAAAAAAAAAGTCTGAATTGTGAGAAACTTTTGTTCTCGTAATTACGAGTTCATATCTCGCAATTGTTTTTTTTTCCACCACAGAATAGGACCTTTATATCTCACAATTCTGACTTTATCTTCTGAGTTGCGAGATATAAATTTAAAATTCTTAAAAAAGTAAGAATTATGAGATATATTAAGTCAAAATTGTGAGATATAAACTTCAAACTTTTTTCTCACAATTGTGAGTTAACATCACAAGTATGACTTTTCCTCAGAATTGCGAGAAAAAAAAAGTCTAAATTGTGCGATATAAACATTTGTTCTCATAATTCAGAGTTTATCTCACAGTCCTGTTTTTTTTTTCCCCACCACAGAATAAAAAATAAAGATAACTGGACCTTTATATCTCACAATTCTGACTTTTTTTCTTGAGAATTGTGAGTAAATTGTGAGTGAATTATGAAATATACACACAAAAAATTCTAAGAGAATAATAATACATGTGACCCTGGACCACAAAAAAGTCATAAGGGTAAATTTTCCGAACTTGAGATTTATACATCATCTGAAAGCTGAATAAAGCTTTCCATTGATGTATGGTTTGTTAGGATAGAACAATATTTGGCTGAGATACAACTATTTGAAAATCTGGAATGTGAGGGTGCAAAAAAATCTAAATATTGAGAAAATCACCTTTAAAGTTGTCCAAATGAAGTTCTTAACAATGCATATTACTAATCAAAAATTAAGTTTTGATATATTTACGGTAGGAAATTTACTAAATATCTTCATGGAACATGATCTTTACTTAATGTCCTAATGATTTTTGGCATAAAAGAAAAATGAATAATTTTGACCCAAACAATGTATTGTTGGCTATTGCTACAAATATACCTGTGCTACTTATGACTGCTTTTGTGCTCCAGGGACACATATGCCTACACATATGTACAGATACCTGAGAACGATTAGCAGCAATTCGACCACTGGAAATGCGACAGCTCAGCAAAACGTTATGATATGCAAATGACCAGCAACAAGTTGTTATGTCAACCAATGGGAATGCAGATGCATCACATGATACAGTTGCATACTGCAGTGGAGTAGGAACATGTACTGGAACCCAACAGAGACACGCAAGCTTTTAACATGAAATTTGCATGAAATGGCACATCAACCCTTACCTTATAGAGATCCAGAGGCATCAGCAGCAGAATGAGGACGTCTGATACGGCCATGCTGCTCAGGTACAGGTAGGTGGTGCTTCTCATTTGTGGGCGTCGCCACACCACCAGAATGGTCAGGGCGTTTCCCAGAAGGCCGAGCAGCAGCAGCGGCACACACAGCGTCGTTAACACCACCAGCTCAGTGTCGCTGAAGAGAGACTGGTCCTCCCAGTCTGACCGGTTCCCACAGCACCAACCAGAACCAGAACCAGAACCAGAGCCAGATCCAGATCCTTCCAGCACGTCCATGTTTCTGGAGGAGAGCTCAAAGCCGCTTCTTCTTCATCATCATCTCACAGTATTGAATGAGCGGAGAGGACAGTGACTCTCGCTTCTGCTTCTGTGCTGCCCACCTCCAGAGCACAGGAACTGATCGATTCACTCAATCACACGAACATTCAGAGGAACACGCCGATCTCTTCATCAAACACACAGTCAACCGTCCAGTCCTGCTCCCCAAAATCCAAAACACTTGGAAAATAAAAAACTCTTTAAATAAGGTGTCACTTGTTAAGGTGAGTTAACTGCATGAACTAACAAAAAAAAATCTTTAAAGTCATGTATTATCCTTAGTGGACGTTAATTTTAACACATTAAAATGAAAAACTGCATCTGTTATTAGTATTTAATGGACCTGAGGTAACTAACATTAGTACATTAATAAATATCGTAACAAACGAACTGCTGCCTGTTAGTTAATGCATGAACTAATGGGAGTGATACCAAAAAAATAAAAATATACAGTATGTGTTGAATGAAACGAAACCTGCCATTTAGATTTTTTATAATAACAATAAATTATGTTTAATTACATGCAAGTAACCCTATGCCAAACCCTAACCATATAGTAAGTACATGTAGTTAATATTACAGTACTTACAATTCAGACTTTTTTCTCACAATGCTGAGGAAAAAGAATTGTGACGTTGACACACAATTGCGGAAAAAAAGTTCTAAGTTTATATCTCACAATTTTGACAATATATCTCATAATTCTGAATTTTTTCTCAGAACTGAGTTCTCGCAAACCTGATAAAGTCAGAATTGTGAAATATAAATTGCGAGATATTCTCAGTTTATATTTCGCAATTCTGACAGTTTCTCGCAATTCAAAATTTGCTTCTCAGAAATGCAAGTTTTTATCTCACAATTGTGAATTTCTTTCTAAAAATTCAGTGTTTATAATTTTTATTGATTTTTTTTTGCTTGTTTCCAACATGGAATAAAACATTTAAAAAGGTAATTGAAACTTTTTTATCTCTAATTTCTTTCTTATTTCCTTAAAATAGACACCTTAAAATAAAGTGTAACAATGTTTTTTGCATTGTTTTCATGACAATTGAGGAAATTAAATCTCATTTTTATAGATGCCATGTAAATACATTAAAAGTGTGAAGCAAATTTGCATGTACAGTAAGTATAAACTCCAGTAGTATGTGTAATACTACTAGAGTTTATGGCATGAAATGGCATTAAGTATGAAATGAAACATACTACATTCCATTTAAATATTTTAAGTTCATGGTGACTGAGAACATTTAAACCTTCCTAATGAACATAAATCTCAATTTTTTTTACAGTAATGCCATAAAAATAGATTTAAATGGTGTAAATTTGCATGTGAAGTACAGTAAGTACAAACTATACTATTATTTGTAGTACTCAGTTTATGTATAATTAACAAAAAATTCACAGTAACACTTTACTTGAATCCTTTATGTATAATGCATTACAAAAATATTCATTTCGTATGCTATAATGCATAACATATTCTTATGAATAACTAACCAAATTAAAAATGCATATCTGCAGATTCCTCATTACATCATGATTTAATTCATTTTATTTTCTAAAGCTGTAAAGATAAGTATTATAATAACTTATTATTCATGAGCTCATACAATGCATTATAAGGTGCACAATGCCTTGTAATGCATATATTTATTTATTTCAAGTAAAGTGTTGTAGAAGCTTAATTATGAATATAGTCACAGTGCAAACAATTATGCGTCTAAATTTCTTCATGCAAAATATAATTTCTCTTCTTTTGATTTTGGTGTGAATTATAAAAGTGTTTCCCCTTTTCAATTAGATTCGCACTTTTAAATGTTTAACAAGGCAAGTGAGGAAATGTTGACTCACAGTAATTAATTTGTGGATTGATTGTTTTAATGACTAACCCCAGAGAACATTAGGCTGCTGTGCAGATTTCTTTCAGTACATTCACTCAGTGCCAATATAATATTTAAGTAATCACAGATTTATTGCTATTATATTAATTCACACTAGGCTAAAACAACAATACATTAATATACATTAAAGCTTACAAAATTAATCACACACACATTGACCAATCAAAGCAGACATTCTCTCTTACACACATACCGGCACACACACACACTCGCACACGCACACGCACACACACACACACACACACACACACACACACACACACACACTCGCACACACACACACACACACTCGCACACGCACACACACACTCGCACACGCACACACACACACACACACTCACTCACACAGAGAGTTCATGACTCCCAGAGTTTGTGCCGATGATGTAGGTGAAAGGTTGTGTGGGCGGGTCTAGGCACAGGCCGTGGGCGGGGCAAAGGGATGCGGTCGCCTGGCAACAGAGGAGTCTCTCTGAGCATCTTATCAGGACTGTAGAACGGCTGCAGATCAGGAGCCTCTAGTGGCTGAGACTGGAACTACACACACACACACACACACACACACACACACACACACACACACACACACACACCATAATGAACACAACAAACCTGCTTCAACTTGGGGTACTTATACTACATCACATACTAGCTTAATAGATAACGAATACAATTTACAGTTGATAAAATAAACTTGAAAGAATAGCACATACAATTCTATAAGAGGAAAGGAGAAAATGACAAGAGGGAAGATAATAAAGAAATAGATAAATTAACAACATATAACTTAAAATAAGTGCAAATAAGAGGACAAGAATGTTTTTTTCTGTTTTATGCATTTCATCTTTTCTCTTATTTTGTTTTTACAGTATAGAAAGAGAGAAATGAATAAAAAATTTAAAATATATAAGTATATTATAAAAATACACATATAGCGACAGACAGCTAAATAAAGAAAATATTATTATATAAATATAATATATAGAGCGATATATAGAGAGAAATAAATAAAAAGATATAGTATACAAATATATAATAAAAATACATTATTATATGAATATAATATTTACATAGATATATACAGAGAGACAAATAAAAATGTAATATATATATATATATATATATATATATATATATATATATATATATATATATATATATATATATATATATTTTTTTTTTTTTTTTTTTTTTTTTTTTTTTTTTTTTTGTGAGCCTGGAGCACAAAAGCAGTCATAAGTAGCACAGGTATATTTGTAGCAATAGCCAACAATACATTGTATGGGTCAAAATTATCCATTTTTCTTTTATGCCAAAAATCATTAGGATATTAAGTAAAGATCATACTCCATGAAGATATTTTGTAAATTTCCTACCGTAAATATATCAAAACTTAATTTTTGATTAGTAATATGCATTGCTAAGAACTTCATTTGGACAACTTTAAAGGTGATTTTCTCAATATTTAGATTTTTTTGCACCCTCACATTCCAGATTTTCAAATAGTTGTATCTCAGACAAATATTGTTCTATCCTAACAAACCATACATCAATGGAAAGATTATTTATTCAAAAAAATTGACCCTTATGACTGGTTTTGTGATCCAGGGTCACATATCTATTACTTTTTCATTTATTTCACAAAAAAAATGTTGCTCAGTACTTTAGTTTCCCAGTGCAAATGTCAAAAGATCATTATTTATTCAGCTTTCAGATGATGTATAAATCTCAATTTCAAACAATGGACCCTTATGACTAATTTTGTGGTCCAGGGTCTCTCACACACACACACACACACACACACACACACATATACAGGTGCATCTCAATAAATTAGAATGTCGTGGAAAAGTTCATTTATTTCAGTAATTCAACTCAAATTGTGAAACTCGTGTATTAAATAAATTCAATGCACACAGACTGAAGTAGTTTAAGTTTTTGGTTCTTTTAATTGTTATGATTTTGGCTCACATTTAACAAAAACCCACCAATTCACTATCTCAACAAATTAGAATATGGTGACATGCTAATCAGCTAATCAACTCAAAACACCTGCAAAGGTTTCCTGAGCCTTCAAAATGGTCTCTCAGTTTAGTTCACTAGGCTACACAATCATGGGGAAGACTGCTGATCTGACAGTTGTCCAGAAGACAATCATTGACACCCTTCACAAGGAGGGTAAGCCACAAACATTCATTGCCAAAGAAGCTGGCTGTTCACAGAGTGCTGTATCCAAGCATGTTAACAGAAAGTTGAGTGGAAGGAAAAAGTGTGGAAGAAAAAGATGCACAACCAACCGAGAGAACCGCAGCCTTATGAGGATTGTCAAGCAAAATCGATTCAAAAATTTGGGTGAACTTCACAAGGAATGGACTGAGGCTGGGGTCAAGGCATCAAGAGCCACCACACACAGACGTGTCAAGGAATTTGGCTACAGTTGTCGTATTCCTCTTGTTAAGCCACTCCTGAACCACAGACAACGTCAGAGGCGTCTTACCTGGGCTAAGGAGAAGAAGAACTGGACTGTTGCCCAGTGGTCCAAAGTCCTCTTTTCAGATGAGAGCAAGTTTTGTATTTCATTTGGAAACCAAGGTCCTAGAGTCTGGAGGAAGGGTGGAGAAGTTCATAGCCCAAGTTGCTTGAAGTCCAGTGTTAAGTTTCCACAGTCTGTGATGATTTGGGGTGCAATGTCATCTGCTGGTGTTGGTCCATTGTGTTTTTTGAAAACCAAAGTCACTGCACCCGTTTACCAAGAAATTTTGGAGCACTTCATGCTTCCTTCTGCTGACCAGCTTTTTAAAGATGCTGATTTCATTTTCCAGCAGGATTTGGCACCTGCCCACACTGCCAAAAGCACCAAAAGTTGGTTAAATGACCATGGTGTTGGTGTGCTTGACTGGCCAGCAAACTCACCAGACCTGAACCCCATAGAGAATCTATGAGGTATTGTCAAGAGGAAAATGAGAAACAAGAGACCAAAAAATGCAGATGAGCTGAAGGCCACTGTCAAAGAAACCTGGGCTTCCATACCACCTCAGCAGTGCCACAAACTGATCACCTCCATGCCACGCCGAATTGAGGCAGTAATTAAAGCAAAAGGAGCCCCTACCAAGTATTGAGTACATATACAGTAAATGAACATACTTTCCAGAAGACCAACAATTCACTAAAAATGTTTTTTTTTATTGGTTTTATGAAGTATTCTAATTTGTTGAGATAGTGAATTGGTGGGTTTTTGTTAAATGTGAGCCAAAATCATCACAATTAAAAGAACCAAAGACTTAAACTACTTCAGTCTGTGCGCATTGAATTTATTTAATACACGAGTTTCACAATTTGAGTTGAATTACTGAAATAAATGAACTTTTCCACGACATTCTAATTTATGATTATGAGATGCACCTGTATATATGTACGTATGTATATATGTATGTCTGTAAAGCACTTAGAAGAACTGATTATTCTTACTTTTATTAAGCATAAGTAAAGACTGGCATCTTCTGCCACTGTTTAATAAGAGATATTGCTCAGATTTTAACATTCATTTTGTGGCTTACTGCCTTATTAAACACTCCAGCATTAGGAAACATCATAACAATACTGTAAAACCCTGTTTTAAAACTGGATTACTTCTATTAATATGACACAAACACAACTCTGACCTTATTGGTCTGTGTGGCGGTGGGTGGGGCCAGCGCTGGCCTATCCTGCAGAGCCTGGCTGATGAGCTGATCGCGTGATAGGCTGACGCTGACTAAAGCCCGGTACAAGTGCTGAGAGCGAGGGATATTCAGGCCTGTAGAAAACAAGGCAAAGACAGAAGAAAATGATTCATTATTAGTGAACTACTTATTATTAGTGTTGTGGTGTAGTGCTGTCAAAATTCGAATTCTGTACTTAAATATTATCAATATTCAAATTATATTCGAATTTAAAATGCATAATTTCAGTTGGGTGAAAAAAAAGCTTTCGGCTTCTCTCCTGAAGCCACAAGAGGGCGCATCGAGCAAAATATTACTAATACACATTCATTAAAGCAATAAAATAACACCACTATCTGTGAAAAAAGGGCATAATGTTTAAATTAATGTTTATAAACCAATTATAATTAATTAAGTTGCTTAAACAACTATAAACAAAACAGCATCATGTATGCATACTTTAATACAAAGGGCCGAAAGCCAATCACAGAGTACTTTTTTCATTTAAAAACATGAGATGCAGTGGGACGAAAAAAAAAAAAAAAAAACGCCATAAAGTCTCGAGATACTAGAACTTGCATTAATTTTACATGGCTCTCTAAACAAGCAGCTCTTCTGTGCAACGGTGATAGATGTCCCTCTAGAAAATGTGCAAAATATGCATTCTGTGTGAACGGCTTGGTTTCAGTTTTGACAAACTTCTCCGCATTGATGTTCTCTTTTTCCGCAATATTTTGTTCGTTCAGCAACCGATTAATTTTTTGACAGCCCTGTTGTGGCGTCTCACCCTCTGCTGCTTTGCTGCTGATGTGGTTCTTTGTGAGGCTTGAACTCTGTAGTTTCTCTTTCACAGCTTTCTCAGGATCAAATACTTGACTCTCCACTTCCTCAAGCTCCGCCCTCAGCGCCAGAGTGGTGTTTAGCTCCGCCCCTTCCATCAGCTGTCCGTCACACGCTAACGGCTCTCCCCTCGTCACCCGCAGCCTCCCGTTATCTGATTCATGACCTGAATAACGAACACACACAGACTCATGTTAATGATTCATGACAGAACATGCAGATATGAATCTTCTCCAGATTAAATCTTATTTCATAAATGATCTGTTTATAGACACAACTTATGATAATAACTCCATTATTAGGACAGTTTATTGCACTGAAGTTATTTTCATGACATAATTAACTGCTAAACAGGGTTTATGCATGTTATGAAAATAAATTTAAGACTTTTTAAGAACAAGTAAAGAAAATGTAAGGAATACATTGAAGGAAACTCAATACATCAATATGATCTCTTAATGTGAATGTCTTGCATTAGCAACAAAGTCTGAAAATACCACTTCCAACAGATATCTATTACTTTTTTCACACTGCAAAACATTGTTGCTACTCAGTACTTTAGTTTTCCTTGAATCAAGGATCAAGTTTTACTTGAAAAGCAAAGTGACACAAGATATGAAGTCTTGTTTTATGAGAAACTGATCAAAATAAAATGAGTTTATGATTAAAACAAGAACAAATATGTCAACGGGTTCAGAAAAATACACTTAATTCACAGGGAAACCAAGTTTCTGTTCCCTATTGATAATTGTTCTTGTTTTAAGCACAAAGTCACTTCATTTTGATCCATTTCTGCCATGTATATCATGCATATATTGTATTGTATATTTCTCAGGAAACAAGACTTAAAACTTTAAGGATGTGTAAATACTTGTATTGAAAAACAAAACAAAAAAAAAAAACATGGACGAATGAATGCAACATTTAATGTCATGACTTTTCTGCTCTGATTTAAGACCTTAGTTTGTGGAAAGATGAATTAAGACTATTTACGGCCTGCAGAAACCCTGTTAAACAGCTCCTCTGTCAGCTAATATTTACACTGACTCATAATATCTCATCAGAATATCAGTGTTTGTTGTACCGTGCTTGTCTTTGTGTTGAGGTTTGCGGGCTGTGGCTTGATGATTTCTGGGTTCTGGGATCTTCTGCGGACTCACATTAAAACGCACCTGAAACACACAAACGCACTCACATTCATGCATTTGACAAATGCTTTTATCCAAAGTGAACTGCATTGGATTCAAAGTACAGATTTGATCAGTTCATGCATTGCCTGAGAATCGAACCCATGACTTTACAACATGATCTACTGTCTGAACTACAGGAATACAACGACTTGATCTGGTAATTACAAGTCATTTGAAGATGAAATAAATTAATTCAATATTATCTAATTCAATATGCACAAATTTCCAGAACAGAAATTTGATTCCAGGTTCATAATTCTTGTCATATTAAAGGTTTTTCCAGAGATTATGGATTTCTCTTTTCATCACTCCATAAATCAGAAAATACTGTCAACAGACAGAAAACAAACACATTTTCAGCATGTTTTAGGAGTGAAATGTTGTATAAATCAGTGTGAATGACATATGAATATAGAGAGGAATAAATCTGTAAAGCTTGCTGTTTGTAAGAGAAAAACTCTTTAAAGATTGAAATCTACCGATACTAATAGATAAAGTGCAATAAAGGAATGTGTTTTGGATGTTTTCTCTCCACTAGTCTGAAAGAAGAGACATGATATGAAAGCAAAATAGTCCAGTGCATGAAAAAACACTGGTTTATCCTATAGTGTTTTGTATTAATAAATAAAATAACAGTTAAACTCAAAGCCCACAGCATCATCTAGAGGACACTCAGAGTCAGTCTTCAACACCAGTGACAGCGGTTTGTTTGGAGCTGTTCAGACTGTTTTTAGGGGCTTTTCATCCTTCATGAATGCTGTTTTACAGGACCGAACCTGTCGATGGCGGCGGTCTGCTGGTCGTTCAGGGGTTAAAGTCACAGACAGGTCCAGATCAGGGCAGACCAGTTCTGTGGGCCGGACCGGATCGAGCCGCAGAGGTTCAGGAGCCACACGCACGTGAGGTTCTGCTGACATCACCAATCCAGTCCAATCAATCTGACACACAGAGACTCATAATCAATAACACAAGATACACAGAAGTATCTACACCAGCAGTCAAGCTTTTGAACAGTAAGATTATTAATGTTTTTAAAGAAGTCTCTTCTGCTCACCAAGCCTGCATTTATTTGATCCAAAGTACAGCAAAAACTGGAAAATTATGAAATATTTGTATTATTTAAAATAACTGTTTTCTATGTGAATATCTGTTAAACTGTAATTTATTTCTGTGATGCGCAGCTGAATTTTCAGCATCATTACTCCAGTCTTCAGTGTCACATGATCCTTCAGAAATCATTCTAATATGCTGATTTGCTGCTCAAGAAACACTTATTATTATTATTATTATTATTATTATGTTGAAAACAGTGGAGTATAATTTGTTCAGGTTTCTATGATGAATAGAAAGTTCAGAAGAACAGCATTTATCTGAAATAAAAGTACTAATTTCTATAATTTCTTTCCCAAAAATAAATAAATAAAATAAATTATACTGACTCCAAGTTTTTGAATGGTAGAGTGTATAATGTTACAAAAGCTTTTTATTTCAGATAAATGCTGATCTTTGGATCTTTCTATTCATCAGGATCCTGAAAAAATGTAAACTTATTTACAACTGTTATTGATAAAAAAAAAACTGTTATTGATAAAAAAACTGTTATTGAAAATAATAATAAGTGTTTCTTGAGCAGCAAATCAGTATATTAGAATGATTTCTGAAGGATCATGTGACACTGAAGACTGGAGTAATGATGCTGAAAATTCAGCTTTGATCACAGAAATAAATTACAGTTTAACAGATATTCACATAGAAAACAGTTATTCTAAATAATAAAAACTGTTTTTGTTGTACTTTGGATCAAATAAATGCAGGCTTGGTGAACAGAAGAGACTTCTTTAAAAACATTAATAATCTTACTGTTCAACTGTTAGTGTACTGCAAACAATTAGTAACCAGTAAAAGTACTACAAGCAGTAGTTACATTTAAACTATACATACATATAAATGTAATTATATATACATGTTAGATTTATATTTATATCCGTGGTTTAAATGTAACCGCTGCTATATAAATACACATCAAACCAGCTGCTTTATATAAACGTGAGATGCTCCAAAAAATACCACCAAGAATGGTCAACAGTTTCTCTGTATACATTGTTTATATAAACTTTATAATAACAATCTGCGATCCGCGCGATCAGATGTAAATGACGTTAAATCATTAAAATCTCGTTATTCCAATAATCTCGTTCTTACATAATCAAAACATGCTTTTAACTCACCTTTAAGTTCAAAATATGACTTCAGCTGTAGCGCGAAATAAAAACATTGTTTTCCGGAAAAAATTATTAAAAAAACATCTGATTTGAGAAAAATTCGATTAATTTCAAACTCCCTCCATCTCTGCCGCTCGCAGGCGCACTTCCGGGCGGAAGTGACGTTGGTGCGCATGCGCTGATAGAGTTTCATTCAAGACAGAGAAATATATATTATATACCACACAAACGTATTTAAATAAGTCAGGACGAAGATATGAACATATTTAATTTAAATGTTCATACACAAAGCAAGAAGCACTAAGAAACTAATGCTATAAAAAAAAAGAAAATCACTGTTTATTTTATTTGTCTGTTTCCTCTATTGTATTTATTTATGCCGTTGTTTGTAGTTAAATAGATTATTCTTATTTTCTTTATTTTTATTTGACAGTATAGTTTTTCCCTCAGCATACCGAACTATACCGAAACCGTGACACAAACCGAACCGTGAAGAAGCTGAACCGTTCCTCCCCTAATATCTTCTATATATATATATATATATATTTTAGGATTACTGTTAAACTAATGTAGTTTGATTTGTATAAGTTATCTATTTTAATTTTAGTTACAGTTGTAGTAATGTTTGTCATTTTATTAGTTTTTTTCTATTATGTCTGTATAAGTTATTTATTAAGTTTTAGTTTTATTTAATTTGAGTTATTTTAGAACTTCAACAAACTACATGGAAATGAAATAATATTGAATTTATGGATATGTGTGTGTGTGTGTACATACACATAGTTGTTTTTGGTGTTTGGCTTAGTATTACGTTAGAATCATTATTACACTCTTATACCTTTTGTTCTCTTAATATTTTGAATTGTTTTTGTAGCTTTATTTTGTTTTCATTTAAATGTTAAGTTTAGAAATTTTGTTGTATGCATTTGTCAGTTTTATTTAATTAGTTTTTTTAATGTGTGTGTATATATACTATCTATAAAGTTTAGCATTTAGTTTTGGAGCAGTTTTAGTTGTTTTAATACTACAATTGATTGTTTGTGTTGTCCTTATTTGTAAGTCACTTTGGATAAAAGCGTCTGCTAAATGACTAAATGTAAATGTAATGTAAAGCAAACTGTTCTATAGCCTGTGCAGAAAAGTAAGTGCAGTTAATACTGAATATTGATTGAATTATCTGAGATAAATTCTGAGAAAGAAACAAGCAGTTTGTTTATTATGTGACAAGCTGTTTGCTTTGGAAGGCCATTTCCACCACAGAATTAAAAAAAAATAGAAAAAAAAATTGTGTATTTGTATCTCGCAATTCTGAATTTTTTATAAAACAAGGATTGCAAGATTAAAAAAAAAAAAAAAGAGATAAATTCAGGATTTTTGATTTTGTTTCCTTGCAATTCTGCATTTATGTTTTGCATCTGTTTTTGTTTGTTTGTTTGTTTGTTTGTTTCTGCCACAGAATAAAAAAATTAAAAAAGGCAATTGTGACTTTATTTAACAAATGTGACTTTTTTCTTGCAGAATTCTCAGAATTGTGATCATAATTGTGAAATCATAATTTTGCGGGGTTTTTTTTTTGGCAATTCAGAGTTTATATCTCACAATTCTGACTTTTTTTCCTCGAATTGTTGATATCTTTGTCACAGAATGAAAAAAGGTTACTTGTTATCTCAAAATTCTGACTTTTTAAAATAAACTTTATATTAACTCACAGTTGAGATATAAACTCAGAACTGTGAAAAAAAGTCTGAATTGTGAGATAAAAATTCTATATTATGTTGTGGCAGAAATGGGCTTTCATCATTTCCAGTCAGTTGAAACTTAATTCAAACATATTCTCTGAGATCATGTTTTATTCTTGTTTTGAGGATGTTTGCAGTGAATTCAGCACACAGCTGGAGTAGTAGAGTTATTTATTAGAGCAGTCATTGATGCGTAATACATTACAGATCAATCATTATTCAGCTAACAGACAGAGAGCGAGTTAACTCAACTAAATCTCAACCAGTGCTGGTTTAACCATGCCAACATAAAGAGACTTATTAACCTAGTTGTGAGCAGTGCTTTCAAACACACACACACACACACACACACACACACACACAGACAGTAATAAATAGGCACTGTTTAAGGCGTCACCAAAATCAACATTATTAAATGATCTCTTGATTAGAGCATGTGAGCAGTGCTATCAGTTGTTACTGCGATTTAAGGCACTAATACTGCACACATTCAACCGTTCCATCCCTTTACTACATCTCCCATGATGCACTTGGCTCAGTCTCTGTCCTTGAGGGCTCGCAGGATGTAGTTTTCTCGCTCCAGCTGAGCGTTTCTCTCAGACAGCTCTTTGATCTGCTCTCGCAGCACCTCCACCTCCTCTCGAACCGCCAGCATCAGGTGAGACTTCACCAGGTCCTGCAGACACACACACATCATCAGTGCATGCATTCACTGGGGATTCGAACCCATGACCCTGGTGTTGCGAGCGCACATTATATTATAAATACACACACACACATTACAGCAGTCACACCCAAACACACATTAGAGGTTAAGCCTTCTAACTTAAAATATTTTACAATACACACAACAAAGACGATATCTGTGTATTCTATGATTATTATACTATTATTATTCTGAATGTTCTCACCATGGCTTGCTCTATCTTGTTGTCGATGGCGATCATGCTGCTGTTAGTTCCACTGTAATAAAGATGATCAGAGATGAAATTTAATGAATTATTTTGATCATTAAATACAGAGGTTTCCACACAATCCCGACAATTCAGCACGAATGATTAAAACAAAAAAATTAGCCGGGTTTCCGTTACAGATTTGCACAAAACTTTTTGCGATATTTAATAAATGTTGATAAAAAAAAAAAACAATCGCGAATTGACGGCGTTTCCATTAACCGATGTTATGCGACTAAGGGCCAGATTTACTAACAGTTTGCGCCAGTTTCCCTTTCAGACGCAAGATTTATGGGAGGAGAGTATTAAAATTAATCACGCAACACGATTTATTAACGTTTGCGCTTGGCAAATTACTGGTATTTGCGGCATTATTTAACGGCTAAAAAAGCATGTCTTAGAGCAGGCGGTAATTTACGTTATTCTTGTAGATTGCGCTGGTCATTATGGAAATGATCTGGCTGTGTCTGTGTTCTTTAATGTGCGCATCGTCAATAAATCACACGCAGAATTTTTTCCTCTCATCAGTACTTTTATGGAATTGCACTCTAACGCTAATTTGCCCTGTTTAGTAAATCTGGCCTTAAAACGTCATTTTTTCTGCACTAGCGATTATTTTTAATCGAAGGAGACTTATGCGTGTATCTTTAGCAAAGCAGCACAGATCATGTGACTTTTAAGTACATCAGTTTCCATTGCAGTTTTGCGATATATTCCTTTTTCGAATTGCCTGAAAAACCACCTCATGTGAGCGTAAAAACTTTTTTGCGATATATGGGTGCTACTGTGAAATTGATACATTTCCATTGGCTGTATTTTCAATTTGCGCAATTTTAAGGGTAATGGAAACGCGACTATTGCCACGATGCTGGACTGCTTCCCATGTGGTTGCTAGGTGGATGCTAGGCTGTTACTAGGCAGTTTCTAGACTGTTTCTGGGCAGTTATTATGCTGCTTCTAGGTGCTTTATAGGGTGTTTCTAAGCGGTTACTAGGCAGTTTTTGGCCTGTTTCTAGGCTTTTTCTAGGTGGTTTCCAAACAGTTTTAAGCTGTTTCTAGATGGTTTCTAGACTAAGTAGTTTCTAGGTGGTTTCAAAATCGCTGCTATGCTGTTCCTAGGTAGTTTCTAGACTATTTTTAGACATATGCTATGCTGTTTCTATGATATTTCTAGGCAGATACCAGGTTGTTTCCAAGCAGTTGCTCAGCTGTTTCTAGGTGGTTTCTAAGCAGTTTGTCAGCTGTTACTAGGCAGTTTTTGGGGCATTTTCTAGGCTTTTCCAGGTGGTTGCTAGGCTGTTTTTTAGGCAGATTTTGTCAGGCAGTTTCTTGAAGGTTTCTAGAAACGGCTTGGGTCCCTCCTTCAATGTGCATCTGTGGGTTTTTCAATTGTTTTTAGGTCTAGTAAATGAAATAGTGAATTAAGTGAATTAAGCTGATCACTTAAGTACTGTAGCAGTTCAACACACACGATCTGAGGACTCATTCACGTCTGAAGCACAAACATTGCAGTGCTTTCTTTAGTAAGCGTGCTATTCGACTGAAACAGCAGCGGAGCACACACAGTCCTGACTGCAGGTCTGTATGTGTGTAACACTGATGCTATTGTTCTGAGCAGCACATGGCTCTCATAACAGCAACACAAAACGCTCTCAGTCTCCACAACCGCAAATACATCATAAACCACCCAAAGAAAACCACAAGTAGCACCATTACACACAGACCCAACTAACCCAGTTACCTGTTGAAGAACAGCAGAAGGGAAAGGAGGGTGGAGTCAGAGGGGCGTGGCTTTGGTGTAACAGCCCCGCCCCTTTCTGCTCTCACAGAAGTCGTCAACGAGCTCCAAACGGGATTCGAACATTTCCGATCGTTAACGCAAGACAATCTGGGATTATTTTCCTGACCAGCAGGTGGAGCTGTACGTGTTTTTGAGCTGAAGGTGGGTTTAGATGAACACACTCCGTCTTGTTTTGGAATGGACGACGTTCTGAAGCCAGAAAGTGCATTTTTGGGCGATTTATGTGGCAAGCACTTGCTGCTGATTGGCTCTTTGGTTTCCATGGAAACCGCCAAGCAATTGGCCCTCGGATAGTAATCAAGCTTCCCCATTGGCCAGGAATCACGAACCCTCTGAACTCCAGCGGCGCCTCTCGTTCGTTCTCCTGCTTGGAGGCGTGGCCTGTGAATCACAGATGAGGGGGCAGGGCTTAGCGAGGAGGGGCGGGGCTCAGAGGTCAGGGTTGTTTTCTCGTTCTCTCTTTGTGTTTGTTCACAAGGAGGGAGTGAGAGAGGACGAGGCTGTTTTTTGCTTTCGAAAATGGACACCATCTTGCGTACGTTCACAAACATGGTGGATAATCAGCAGGTCACACATGGAAAGAAAGCGCGATTGAGACTTCACACGCCATCAGGAAGAGTCATCATGTAATTGTTTCCTCTGACCCCATTCAGAAACATCCAGGCAGGATCTGACTCATTCATCGACACGAAACACTCACATCAGCAGAATAAGAGCGCCTTTACTGTGGCGCAGAATGAAGAGTCATTTTCAGACGCTGGTGTCCGTCATCAGCTCTTGATCAGATACTCATCGTTTAAAGCAGTTCAGAAACGGAGTTAAATGCACTACAAGCTACTAACAAAAAGAACGGACTACAATGAAGCTATTTAAAGGAGCGGTATCTTTTTAAACTATACAACTATTAAAATACATAATTGATTTTTGTAATTACAGCAGCATTTATCTGAAAAATCTCAGTCAGGGTCATGCATTAAATAAGTAATAAAACTAAAATGGAGTTGAAAACAAAGCAGTGCATTCAGTCCTATTATTGTTATCTAAAACTAAGGCTAAAACTATTTAGATTTTTTTTTTTTTGGTAATTTAAGTGAAATTAAAATTATAAAAATTAGATTTATATTTTATATAAATCTAATATTTATATAAAAACCTAAACCATATGAGAATTAGAAATGTTGGCTTGGCAAATAATTAAATAAATTTACGTTAAAGTCCTAAAGCTGAATAAAATAATTTACATTTAAATAGTTATATAAAAACAAATCAGGGTGACAGTAACAAACTTTAAGAATTTATTTAAAAAGTAAAACTAAAATTTAAAAATGTGAAAACAGCAATGCACTCAGGGTCATTATCGTTAAGTAAAACCAAAGTTAAAACTATTATTTTTTTGCTGTTGTTATTGTTAACAGAAATGAAATTATATCAAATATAAATATTAAATACAAAACTTATTTTTAAAATTAGAAATATTGCTTGTCAACTAACTAAATTAAGTCTAAGCAATAAAATTATTAACTGAAAATCAATAAAAACTGAATAAAATGAATTTAAATATTAATATTTCAGTTTCACACTTTATACATGTAATAAAACTAAAATAGAGTTGAAAACTTAGCAATGCACTCAGGGTTATTGTTATTAGCTAAAACTAATAAAAAGCATTTTTGTTAATTGAAATAAAGCTGGAATTATATAAAAGATAAATATTAGATGAAGAACTTTAAATGAAAACTAGAAATGCTGCTGCCTTGGCAACTAACTGAAATAAGCACTAAAATTACTAACTGGAAAATAAATAAAAACTAAAACTAAGATAAAACTAAATAGTTATATTAAAACACAAAAGCACATAAAATTACTAAAAATAAAAACAGAAAGTTGGCTAATTTGAAATATGAATGAAACTATAGTAGTATATAAATACTACTAAACTTAAACCAGATGCACTGCAGTGTTTAATTAAATTTGACTACAAAAAAGACAAGAAAATGCACTGCAGGGAATGAACTGAGTTACACGAACCGTTCATTTCACTAAAAAATGCAGTCAAGTTACTAGAGTCCTTGAGTTGAGTGTGTAATCTTGAGACCTCAGTGACGTTCCTTCAGTTCCTTCATCATGAGACGTCCTTTGGCCTCTGAACGCTCCGTTGTGCTGTAATCCGTCAAACCGGCCGAAATCCCAGAAATCCCAGCCGCAGCGGATGGATTAGTGTAGGGTTAACTACACTAATCCATCATAACCCTAACCCTAACCCATCTGGGGAGAAAGTCCACCTGTCTGAGCCGAAATCTCAGCGGATCTCCAGATCTCTGCAGTCCTGTCTCAGACCACGCGTGTGTGTGTGTGTGTGTGTGTGTGTGTTCTCATGTGACACACAAACACACAGAACACATGTAAACATGCTGAGTCAAACACACACATCAACACTGCACTCTTTGATTGTGTTCTCCGCCCAATGTCTGCCGCAGCCAATCACGGCTCGCGCTGGGCTTCTCTGCCCGCCCACACAGATCCCAGCATTCCACACTCCACCCACAATCCTCTCCATATGATATCTCACACAAACACAGACTGCATCCATACTCACACACCCAATTCACCACAGTACAACTCAGAATGTTTTTAGTATCTGAAATCTGCTACGATTTATATTCAAAAGTGGCTTATTATAATGCAATTAACATCAAGCACGCAAAATACATTTGGATTGAATGAGAGGAATGTAAGCCTAAGTTCATTCGTTTAGTGCAATTTACATGCACAAACACACAACAGATCCTTTAAATTCAGTATGAAATGAATGAAAAAGAATGAAAAACATAAGTATAAAACAAACAGAAAGTATAGTGGCATTCATTTAAAAAAAAAAAAAAAAAAACATTTATTCTAAATGCCAAGCATTTTAAATAAATTTGTTTAAACTTGGCATTAAGAATACATTTTGTTTATAATGAATGCCAATTTATGTTTGTTTTATATTTATATTTTTCATCCCTGTTCTGTACATTAAATATATAGGATTTGTTGTGAAGGTAACTAAAATACAAGTTTAATAAGGTTTTTATAAAGTTTGTAAAGGTTTTATTGTATTTAGCAGTATTTTGCATTATTTCTGAATGTAAAAATAAAATGTGGATTACACATGATATGACTTGTCTGTTTTTTTTTTCCCTCAACAATGTAATTTTGACCTGGTGCAACTTATTTTCTGGAAAACACAGTGATGAAATATAAAATTCCACTTGTACAAACAACTTGTATTTACACATCAGGTTATGATTACAGTACTTCCTGAATGTATGCAGATTTAACTAAAATAAACACTAAGTGTTTTTCAACAATACTATCCATATACTGTATTATTACAGTAATGAGAATGTGATAGAAATCACCAATGGGAATAATGAGAATTAAAAAAAACATCCTGATGCATTACAATAACAAGATGTTGGGGTCATAATAGTAATAATAATAAATAATAAATTATGTAATTCAAACAAAGAAATGATTATTCTGTCATTCATCATTTGTCATTCAAACCCGTATGAGTTTCCTTCTGCTGAACACAGAAGAAGATATTCTGACGAACATTGGGAAGAAAACAACTTTGGACGCCACTGAATTTCATTACATGGAGAAGAAACACTGAGACTTTTCTCAAAATATCTTCTGTTGTGTTCCACAGAAGAAACAAAGTCATACAGGTTTTAAAAAAAAACATTTCTGATTCCCTAGCACGATCATTTCTGGGTGAACTCTCCCTTCAACGCTCCTACAAATATGCAGAATATCATTTATTTGCATCTTTGTTTTTTTTTTAATGTTTTCTTAAGATTCACCCAGCGCTGACATGTTGTCAAAAGCAGGTTGTTTCCCATCAGCAGAGCGATACGTATGAAACACGACGTGTAGTGCATGTGAACAGGGACACGGGAAATCAAGTAAATATTGATTGTAGAATCAGATATCAGATCCTCCTGTCTGATCCGCTCCAGAATCACCAAAACACACAACAACAGAAACCAGACGCCTGCCAGTGTGTGTGTGTGTGTGTGTGTGTGTGTGTGTGTGTGTGTGTGTGTGTGTGTGTGTTTAAGATAGAGAGAGAGAGAGAGAGAGAGAGAGAGAGAGAGAGAGTGAGTGTGTGTTTGTGTATAGGTATACACTATCAGTCAAAGGTTTTTGAACAGTAAGATTTTTAATGTTTTTTAAAGAAGTCTCTTCTGCTCACCAAGCCTGCATTTATTTGATCCAAAGTACAGCAAAAACAGTACAATTTTGAAATATTTTTATTATTTAAAATAACTGTTTTCTATTTGATTATATTTTAAAATGCAATTTATTCCTGTGATTTCAAAGCTGAATTTTTAGCGTCATTACTCCAGTCACATGATCCTTCAGAAATCATTCTAATATTCTGATTTGCTACATTTATATTATGCTTATTGTTATGTTGAAAACAGCGGAGTAGAATTTTTTTCTGGTTTCTTTGATGAATAGAAAGTTCAGAAGAACAGCATTTATCTGAAATAGGAATCTTTTGTAACATGTCTTTATCATCCCTTTTGATCAATTTAAAGCATACTTGCTAAATAAAAGTATTAATTTCTATAATTTCTATAATTTTTATTTCAGATAAATGCTGATCTTTGGATCTATTCATCAAAGAAACCTGAAAAAAATCTACTCAACTGTTTTAAATATTGATAATAATCAGAAATGTTTGTTGAGCAGCAAATCAGAATATTAGAATGATTTCTGAAGGATCATGTGACACTGAAGACTGGAGTAATGATGCTGAAAATTCAGCTTTGAAATCACAGGAATAAATTACATTTTAAAATATAATCAAATAGAAAACAGTTATTTTAAATAATAAAAATATTTCTAAATTGTACTGTTTTTGCTGTACTTTGGATCAAATAAATGCAGGCTTGGTGAGCAGAAGAGACTTCTTTAAAAAACATTAAAAATCTTACTGTTCAAAAACTTTTGACTGGTAGTGTATATAAGAGAGCAAGTGAATGTGTGAGTTTGTGAGTAAGAATGTGTGTGTGTGTGTGTTTGTGAGCAATCAGCCATCTGATCTGTGATCCACAACACCACATCAGTGTGATACGACAGTTTGAAACACGCTTGATGATAAGAATCACACGCACACTTCTCTACCGCTCAGTTTTTCTCTGCCGTTCTACTTTCTTTCTAACTTTTCTCCTTCGTGAATGGCGCCTCTATTCCTGCACTAATGCAGCTTTAAACTGAGAGAAAATGACAGAATGAAGGGGAAAATAAACATGAAGTACACAAAAACACACTCCAGCACACTCCAACAAACACACGCGAACAACGCAAAAATAGCAGCATCTGCGCTCATTTGGAGTGTGTTTCGGGACTGAGTGTGAGACGCACAAGCGCTGGTGTGTGTTGTGTGACTGAGGTATTTCCTCTGGGTCTGTGACAGTAAGCACTCCGGCGTGAAAACGCTCATCAGGGCCTCAAGAAACCCAGAACATCACCTTTTCAACCACTCAACTCGCTAAAAATACAAACGCACTCAATTCACATCTAAATATAGAGGAGCAACAACTGGCTCACGTGTGAGACAGACAGACAGGTTTATCCACCTTCATGCTGCTGCTGCTCCAGCCAGTGTCTAATCCACGTGTTTCCACCAAAGTAAAAGTGGTTCTGGGTCTGAGAAAGCAGCACTTTAAACCTCAATCAGGAACCAGTAACATCAGCAGCTGCACAGCAGGACCACTAAACACAATCATTCAAGCATCTAATGTAACATTTAGCAATGCAATAAAGGCTAAATTAACCAGCGCAAACCATCTTTTGGCGTTAACAAATGTGCAACAGTTATGAAACATTCACAGATTTACTATGCGATAAAGTCGATGGATTCTGATTGGCTGTCAATGTTTTTATCGTTCATCAGCTAGAAATAAAATAGCTCTTAAGAGATTCCAATGATATTGTTCCTCTGCGTCGTTATCGTAAAGGCCAGATTTACTAACGCTAGTGCAAACCGTCTTTTGGCATTAAAATAGTACTGTCAGGATTTACTAAACGCGCAGTGAAGAATTAGCGCTGAAAAGGCGTGAACGCCGTTATTTTTGCGCCTGACCTTATTGAATATGCATTTTGTAGGAGTCTCCCTTTCAGACGCAAAATTTATGGGAGGAGAGTATTTAAATGAATCACGCTATGCGATTTACTAACGTTTACGCTCATCAAATTACTGGTATTTGTGCCACTATTTAACGGGCAAAAAAAGCATGTCTTAAAGCAGGCAGTAATTTGCGCTGCTCTTAGTAAATTGCGCTGGTCATTATGGAAATGATCTGGCTGCATCTGTGTTCTTTAATGAGCACATCGTCAGTAAATCACGCAAAGAATTTTTCCCTCCCATCGGCGCTTTTATGGAATTGTGGTCTAACACTAATTTGCCCTGTTTAGTAAATCTGGCCCTAAAATGTCATTTTTTCTGCACTAGCCATTATTTTCAATCAACCATGACGTATGTGTGTATCTTTAGCAAAGCAGAATGGATCATGTGACTTTTATGTACGCCAGGTGACCTGTAAAAGCCAAAAAACAAACAAACAAAAAAAACTATTGCAGTTTTGCGATGTATTCCTCTTTCGGATTTCCTGAAAAACCACCTCATGCAAGCATAAAAACGTTTTTGCGATATATGGGAGTTTTTGCAAAATTGACGCATTTCCATTGCGCGTATTTTCAGCTGGGAAAAAAACTGTAAAGTGTCGTTATTGTTATAGTTGTGCTGTGGACTCTCTGTTCTCTTAACAATTGTTAAAACGTACCATTATCATTATAGCTATCATTCTTGCTGTAAACGTCCCTTAAGTTTAGTTTACAGTCATGTACGACATACAGAACCAAAACATGATCAAACATGTTACTCTAAAGTCTCGTCTCACCCGTCGTCTCCCACAAACTCAAACGCTTGGCTCATGCTGAACATGGACTGAGCCAGCGCGAGGGCGGACGGCGTTTGGATGGGCGTCAGCACTGGATGGAATGGACTGTCCCGACTCAAGTGTGGACCGGGCGACGCCGGCTGTGAGCGGGTGGTCCGGAGCTGTGAAGAAAAAATGTACACAAGATGTTGAGTAAGAACAGGGTAGGGATGTGCGGTATACTGGTACTGGAAAAATACTGGTATATATTTCAAATGGTACGATATCATAATTTTGTTCAATTCGGTATTTCAAACGCTGCTGTTGCGAAGTGCACCTGTAGGTGGCAGTGCTTCCCAAATTGCTGCGCAACCAGTAAATGTGACAACAGAACAATGCGATGGATCAGATGAAATCGCTTTGCAGCCCTAAACATATTAAATGACTGTAAAAAGCGTTCAGATTCAAGTTTTCACAAAAACAAAAAGTTTTGATACACTTCACATTTCAGCCTTTAAACCATTTTTAAGAAAACTGAGGAGTTAAAAGTATTAATTATATTAATTTAAACAATTATTATCAATAAATTATGATATTAATTAAATAACATATGAATACATTTTACTGTTTAGATTTTTGTAATGCATTATCTTCTTATCGATCCACCAGTTCACATTTACAGCTGTGCGTGTTTGCAGGGTAAAAACATGGCTCAATTTTCGCATTGGTCTGAACAAAAACAACAGGCTTATTGAAAATGCACATTCACTCTCTGCCAGCAGGTGGCGCTTTCGGAACGGCAGAAATATCACTGTTTCCCCACTAACTGCAGTAAACAAAGCAGCGCAGCACTGGACTTTGAAACAGCAGCACTCATGTTTATTTAATGAAATCACAGCCTTTTGAAGTTTAATCGTCACATTAAGCCATATCGCAATTCTGGTCTTTCCATCCCTAAATTTAAGACCTCTTAAAATCATAATTAAGACTTTCTTGTACAATTTAAGACTTTTTATGGCCTTAAATTTGATGCAACTAAATTTAAGACATTTTAAGACTTTTTAAAGGGTCAGTTCCCCCAAAAATGAAAATTCTGTAATTACTCACCCTTATGTTGTTCCATCCAAACCTGTCATCTTTGGAACACAAATTAAGATATTTTTGATGAAATCTGAGAGCTTTCTGACCCTCCATAGACAGCACAAACAAGGCACAGAAACATAGTAAGGACATCGTTAAAATACTAATCCATGTGACATCAGTTGTTCGACCGTAATTTTACGAAACTATGAGAAAAGGTTTTGTGTGGAAAGAAAACTACAATAACAACTTTATTCAAAGATTCTTCTACTCCGCGTCACCCTAGAGCCCCATTTTGGAGAGTATCACAACGCATGCGCATGCTCTCCTTTAAATGTAAACAAGGCGTGTTTAACGTCACCAGCACCACGCGCAATCGTTCTTTACGTGCAGGAAAATCACGCACATGCGTCGTCATACTCTCCAAAATGGTCCTCTAGGGTGACGCGGAGGACAAGAATTGTTGAATAAAGTTATTTTAATTTTCTTTTTGCACAAAAAGTATTCTCATAGCTTCGTAAAATTAAGGTTGAACCACTGACGTCACATGGACTATGTTAACAATGCCCTTACGACGTTTCTGTGTCTTGATCGTGGTAGTACCCTTGCTGTCTATGGAGGGTTTTCATTTTTGGGTGAACTATCCCTTTAAGGACTCGCAGGAACCTTGAAGAAACAAAAGATTGCACAATTGCATGATTGCTCACCTTGCCAACGGCATCCATGTCGAGCCGCAGCGGGGCAGGTATATTGCGTATCCGGGGCGTGTTCAGCGATCTGATTGGCTGCGTGTCGTAAGGGGCGTGTGTGGGCGAGGGCGGGCCGCTGTGGGCGGAGTCTGTCCGGCATTGGGTCTGGAGGTGGGTGGTGCCCTGAGAATGTACCATGTGACCTGCGAGCACAGCCAACGGTTTGAACCTGGCTCCGCCCACCGCTCCTTCATCTCCGCCCAGTCCTACTGTCTCTAAGGACTCCAGCGAGTGGGCGTGTCTCATGCTGTCAATCACACGACGGAGCCCTCTCTCCTCGGCTTCCCTCTCCATCACATCTACACATGTCCAGCGGCCGCGTTTATACGGCTCGCCCGGCCCTTGATCCAAACGCACAACGCGAAAACGCGACGCCCCAGCAGCATCTAGCGAGTTTTGTTTCCTAGCCGTAACGGGCGTAGTTGGCTGACTGGAGCTCTGTTGCGTCTGGAGGGAGGGGTTATGGCGCAGAGACAGCCCATTGGATAGGATTTGAGTGGGCGATGCAGTTCCGGGGCTCCTCCCATGGGTGGAGCTTCTGGCAGAAGGGGGCGTGGCTCTTTGAGTTCCAGGGCTGAGTAGCTCCGCTGGATGGTTTTCTCCAGAACCCTGATTGTAGTCTGAAGTGACGCTGGTGATTTGAAAACCGCTTCGTTTCTTTCCGCCACTCATTCTGGACGAGCGGTGTGACGTTAAACGCTCCGATATTTGTTCATTATTTCGCAGTAGAAACCAAACAGCAAAAAGCCTTAAGAAACCAATGTCCTAACCATTCCAAAGCAAGACTGCTTTTCTTCCACTCAGTCTCTCTGGTCAATCTGGATCAGATAAATCATATTCTCTATCCTCAGGTGAACTTGCAGGTAAAATCTGTCAAAACCGAAAAGTTAAACAAATTTATTCCATTGCACTTGGCTCGGTCCTCCTTCTCCCTGCGGCTGTTTCGAGTATAACTGCAGCCAGTACAGTAACAAGAGCAGTTTCTCTGCCCAGCGGTTGCGCAAGTCTCGGCTCTGATGGCTGTTTCCTCTGGCAGTCGTGCAGTATGTGCGTTCACAGCTCAGGACACAATACAGAGACTCGTGATCGCCATGCATGCGCAGATCTGATTCTTTCAAGATCAAACAGCCTATCCGAGAGATGTTAAGAAAATAAGTACCATAATTAGGGCGTTTTATGGTTTCTCACTGCAGCTCAAGGCCTGAACGTGTCAGGACATCATTTTAGGTCTGCAGGACAAGTTTAGTAACTACAAAAACAAGAAGTTCTGTTTCCGTCTAGGTTCCTTTAGCGCTTGTAGCAGAGATCTGTATGTTAAAAACCCAAATGGTGACGACAAGCTCAGCAACTTTAAGAGCAGAACCTGCAAAGAATCAAAGTCAGTCTCAATGCCTGCAGTTACAGTCCTGACTGCTCATTTGGTTCAAATTAAAAGTGAATCATGCATTTAACTTCAATTAAAACTAGAGCAAGAAACTTAAACAACTTAAATAGAATTAAACTCTAAATGTTAGAGTTTTGGATGCACATTTGATTTGAATGAAAAATGAGCATGTTTTAAACCTCAAATTAAAACTACAGCAGGAGAAAAAGTTCAGCAATTTTGTGCAAAAGCTAAAAACACGTACGGCGTAAAACGTGTGTTGCTCATTTGATTCAAATTAAAACCAGATCATGCATTTAACTTCAAATTAAGACTAGAGCAAACGGAAAAAGCTCAAAATAGCCAACGACTTAAATAATATTTTTTTTTAATTCAAAAAATGATCATGAGTTTAGCTTCAAATTAAAACTGGAGCAAGTGGAAATATTCAGCAATTTTGCACAATAGCTAAAAACACTAAGCAACTTTAAGAGTAAAATGTTTAAATGTTACAGTTCTGGCATCACATTTGATTCAAGTCAGAAATGATCATGCTTTAAACCTCTTATTAAAACTGAAGCGAGTGTAAAAGTTGTGTGTAAAAGCTCAAAAGTAAAACTCTACATGTTACAGTACTAGTTGCATATTTGATTTCAAACTTTTAATCTTTTATTACAGCTGCAGGACGTCTATTATTCTGCACATCAAAACTTAAATGATGCCAAAACTTGCATATAATCAAACTACGATTATTACACGGCTTGATTCGAACTAAAACCGGAATCTGATTTGATTTGATAGATTCGGAGCAGAACCAGCATCACCAGCTCGCGCAGGAGTGACGTCACCGAAGGCGCTCCTCTATCGCCTTCAGCAAATACCCGCAGAAACAGAAGCATATTGCACAACCTGAAACCTGACATTTACTTACAGCAAAACTAACCCGCATCAGCTCAACAGATGACAGGAATCTGAGCAGTTCAATCGCAAAGAACCAACGCAATCAGGCAAACCTGTGCAGAACAGATTTCTGGATCTGGATTGAACCTGAGTCCCCCAAAAATGCGAATTAGACCCGAGGTTGAGTCTGTAATCCCATGAAAGAGTCGCGGATTTAGTGAACTTTAACACACTAAAGACTCAGTTCACATGCTGCGTCCACACCTAAAACCCCGGATGAGAGAGAATATCCCGTTAAAATGAAAACAAACATTAAAATCCCGTTAGATTCCAGGAGACTGATTCAGATCGATCATCCACACTCGAGAAGTTTGTTTATTCTCCATGAATTCGCATCAGATCCACCCGATAATGTACAAATCACACAAACTCCGCGGCTACAGTTGTGTTCGTCGCCGGAATAACGCGATTTCGCTCCTCTTGCGGAGTTTCTGACTGGATTCTCTTTAAAGCGACACTAATGAACTCAGATTAACAGATTAATTCTCCTCCAGCGAAACTGTTGACAACTTTCCATCACCCGGAAGTTCCGCCTCCGCGTTTTCGAGCGATCCCTACTATGACGAAGGAAGGGCTTATGAATATTAATCAGGCTGCGCGACCAATCAAAGACGGGCTGACGCGATTAATATTCATGAGCATCCTTCGCTTTAGTGCGATTCGTAATTTTGACAGACGCGCTGAAAGTTTACTTGTAAATTAAGAGATTAGCAAAACGCTGACATTTAGACTTAACAAAACCAAACTGTAGTTTGTCAACGGAAAAGTATATTAGGCTCAATATTCATTTGAATCGATGAGCAAAATAAAACGAAATCGAGTTAAAGACATGCGAGTTCACACTGCCATCTAGCGACTATTTCAAATAAGCGCATTTTCATTATTTAAAAAAAAAAAAAAAAAAAGTAGCGTAGTTCTTTGGGTGTGTAAACATAAGCATTAAACACATACAACTGTGAAAAGGTACTAATTTATTTGCATTCCATTTTTCCGAATCAATTCACAATTCCTTATTAAAGACCAAAGTAACCCATGTTTAATATTGAATGAATGAATGAAGCATTTATATTCATAACATTTTTAATGTTGTAGGTCTACAAGAGCTTAAAGTGTTAATAAACATTATAAATGCACATCTTTCAACCTGTCAATAAAGTGTTCAAGTACAGTAACAAAATAAAGTAAGAGTTATGGATATGACTGTGCAGCTCCCATAATGCATTGCTATTTTATTTGCGTAACAACATTGTCATGTCAGGACTAGATGTTCTAAATACTTAAAACATTTTAATAAAAAATCTCTTAATATTTTTAATACACAGGTACCTTATGTGTGTTATATTAATGAATAAAGGCACATTGCCTCAGTGTTTAGTTAATATAAGTCATTCTAGAATATATGAAACACACACACACACACACACACACACACACACACACACACACACACACATACACATCATTCCTGATGATTGTGACCTGAATCCATGAAAGATTGTTAACGTTATTTTCTCTTTAGTAGTGTAACTTGAGCACCACTGTAAACACACACAGATCAGAGTTCAGATGAAGTTGAGATGTTGGTCTTCTGAGATGCCGTAGTTTTTTTTATTTTCTTCAAACACCTGCGTTAGAGCCTAAAACACAGAGCGACACTGAATCGAGTGTGGAAACAAAGTGATGCACATTAAAGACTCGTTATGAAGTGCATGTAATTCACCTCCATGTATAGAGCGTGAAGAGCGTCGATGTCGTCTTTACTGGGACACGGATTCTGAGTGACAGGAATGGGACGTCCCACTACAGACAGTTACAAAACTCCAGATTATTTGACTGAAAACTATTTAAAATATATATACAACATAAAAATATAAACATAAAAAAACTGCTTTTGATACTTGAAATACAAACAAATAAATAAAAATAAAAATATAAAACAACTTTATAATTTCTGCTGGTTGCCAAGAATTTTTTTTTTTTACCTGATATACTACAATAATTAAAACTAAAATAATAAAAACTATATAAGCATATATAAAAACAATTATTAAAATTACTAAAATTTTAACAGAAAAATAAAAACTGATTCAAAATATGTATAAAAAAAATAACACTAACATGTTTTTGGTCCTAAAGAAATTAACATAATTTCTACAATATATTTAAAAAATTCAGAGTCGGTGAGATTTTTTACTGTTTAGGAAAGAAGTCTCTTCTGCTCACCAGGGCTGCATTTATTTGATCAAAAATACAGCAAAAATTTTGAAATATTATTAGAATGTAAAATAACTGTTTTCTATGTGAATATGTGTTAAAGTGTAATTTATTTCTGTGATCAAAGCTGAATTTTCAGCATCATTACTCCAGTCTTCAGCGTCACATGATCTTCAGAAATCATTCTAATATTCTGATTTGCTGCTCAAGAAACATTTCTGATTATTATCAATGATGAAAACAGTTGTGCTGCCCAATATTTTCGTGGAAACTGTGATACATTTTATTTTTCAGGATTCACAGATTAATAGAAAGTTCAAAAGAACAGCATTTATTTGAAATAGAAACCTTTTGGAACATTATAAATGTCTTTACTGGCTCTTTTCATCAATTTAATGTGTCCTTGATGAATAAAAGTATATATATATATATTTTTTTACACGTACCCACGGTGTGAATGGGTTTCCTGTAGGGCAGCAGACCGAAGCTGTACTGGAAAACTCCTCTGGCGTGAAAGAGAGGCAAAGCCACGCCCATAATCCTCTGGAGGCGGTCCTGCATGCGGCGGAGGGCGGAGCCAGCGGGATTCTCCATCTGATCGAAGAGCTCGTTCTCCCCAAACGAGAAAACAGGAACCAGCCACGCTCTACACACACACACACACACACACACACAGTTATCAAACGCAGAACACACATATCATCAGGGTCAATTTTTTTAAATGAATAAATAATCTTTCCATTGATGTATGGTTTGTTAGGATAGGACAATATTTGGCAGAGATACAATTATTTGAAAATCTGGAATCTGAGGGTGCAAAAAAATCTAAATATTGAGAAAATCACCTTTAAAGTTGTCCAAATGAAGTTCTTAGCAATGCATATTACTAATCAAAAATTAAGTTTTGATATATTTACGGTAGGAAATTTACAAAATATCTTCATGGAACATGATCTTTACTTAATATCCTAATGATTTTTGTCATCAAAGAAAAATTGATAATTTTGACCCATACAATGTATTGTTGGCTATTGCTACAAATATACCTGTGCTACTTAAGACTGGTTTAGTGCTCTAGGGTCACTAAAGTGATCTGTGCTGTCAAAACGAGTGTGAATGCACACGGTCTAATTTTGAGCTACAGACAAACAAACAAACAAAAAAAAAAGTAAAAAATGTCAATTTTTGTTGAATTTCAGGTTTTCATAAAAATGAGTTCATTAAGCCCTCGCCTAGCGATCCCAGTGCTCCAAATAGTAATTAAACATCTAAAATGATCTTTATTTGCATGTTTTCTGAGAGGAGCACCTTTTCTCTGTTCACTTCTTGCGATGATCTCGATAAATATACACAGAGTTACAGTATTTAAGTAGGCTATTCACACAAATATAATCAGTTATTGGGAACTGTTGGGGAAAAACATCTGATGTGTAACATTATATTAGATTTACACTTAATTTCTAGCGATTATCGTCAATTTGATTTCATAGATACTGTTTAAACTAAACTGAGCTAGACAATGACATCTCTGAATTCAATAATGAAATGCCTTTAACTGAAAATTGAGTGTTTAATCTTATTATTATACATTACTGACACTCTATCCTCCAATTTGATACTGTTAAGTGCTTTGACACAATCTGTATTGTTAAAAGCGCTATATAAATAAAGGTGACTTGACTTGACTAGATCCGTGCAGTACAGTAGGTCTTCGTCTGTCTCAATGTTAATCTAACAATAAAAGAAAAGATTGCTGCTCTTCATTGAACTGCTTTTGTCAGTTTATTTGTAATGAACACACTAAAGTGATTTTTACATTTGATTATTTGTTTTTCTTACTGGAATGCTTTTGTTTGGATGTAAAATGAAAAAAAGTAACGCACTATTTGTTTATCTTATTTGTTCTAGTAGACATTCTCCTGACATAATGTATGTGTGACTGTGAGGGACAGAGAGACGAGCAGACATTATCCAACTTTGAAAACAAAACAAAACAAACAAACAAACAAACAAACAAACAAAACACACGTCTTGAGAGTCCAAAAGCATTCATAGCGGTGATGAAGCCCATTAGAATACAGTTAGAATGCCCTTATAATTCCAGCAATGAAACAAAAAAATACCCATGTATGAGTTTTTACGTTTTTATAGTCATTGCACAAGCAATGTACTTTTCTGTATATCGGCACATGTGCGCGAGGCCGCGAGCACAAACGTGCTATTAGTTTTATACAACTGTGCATAGCAACACACGTTTCATTCATTCATCAGATGGTCTCACTTGTTTCGTTTCTATTGAATCAGCCGTTTTGAACGAATCGTTTGATTTGAGTGATTCAGGAAGTCATTTATTAAAACAGGGACTTGTTGCCACCTACTGGAGGTTTTATTGTCATATTTATTTATCCATGACAGACCTAAACTAGTCAAGGTGCCAGAAACAAAACACATTCAGCAAAATATTGTTTAATTATCAATATTGACCAAAATTCCTCTATTTCAGGCCCTAGAAGGAAAAAAAACAACAACTTATAAAAAAAATAGTTAATTTAATAAGGCTAATATTTCATTATTTTTACAATTCGACCACTGTATACACAATGTTCAAATGTTCTTTGGGGTCGTTTTCTATCTTTTACAACATGTACAGTGACTAAAATAAGTCTTTTACCACAGTAAAGTGAATTTTACTTGTGATACTTGACTGTTGTGCTTTTATTTTCATTGCCTCTCTTTAAACCAGTTTTTCTCAAAATTCCGTTCCTGAAAATCAGAGTGATCAGCCAACTTCAGATAGCCATAACTTTTGTTACGTTCAAGCTATGGACGAAATAAAAACAGTTTTGGATATGGATGGTATCAGATCAAAAGGTAGATTGCATCACATTTTTGAAAATTTGCTCAGTGTGACTCATTTTGCCAGCAAGGGTCACACACACACACACACACACACACTCACACTCACACTCACACACACACTCAACTCACACACACACACACTCACACACTCAACTCACACACACACACTCAACTCACACACACACACACACACTCAACTCACACACAACTCACACACAAACACACACACTCACACACACACACACACACACTCTCTCTCTCACCCGTGTTTGAGGGCGAGTTTAATGAAGCCTTTGCGCTGCAGCAGCTGAAGGGTTAAGGCTCCTGGTCGAGCGTCCAGTGATTCTGGAGCTCCTCCCACTGCGATTACAGCCGCCTGACCTCCACCTGGACGACTCAACAGGTAACTCGCACTGGCCTTCTCACTCGACACCAGCCCTGCAGAGGTCAGAGGTCAAACACAGACGACAGTCAGAGAAGAGTTCACTCACACCTTTACTACTCAGACAAACATGTTTAACAACACAAACCTGTCAAACAAACTGAACGAGGCGTGTCATCACTGCTCAAACGTTTGAAATAATTACGAGTTCCCAAAAATAAGAAATGATTGCTTTTATTTATTAAGGCTGCATTAAATTGATGAAAAGCGGCAGAAAAGTCATTTGTAATGTTACAATAGATTTCTATTTCAGATAAATGCTGTTCTTTTGAACTTTCTATTCATCTGTGAATCCTGAAAGATAAAATGTATCACAGTTTCCACAAAAATATTGTGCAGCACAACTGTTTTCAACATTGATAATAATCAGAAATATTTCTTGAGCAGCAAATCAGCATATTAGAATGATTTCTGAAGGATCATGTGACACTGAAGACTGGAGTAATGATGCTGAAAATACAGCGCTGCGTCACAGAAATAAATTACAGTTTAACAGATATTCACATAGAAAACAGCTGTTTTAAACTGTAATAATATTTCACTATTTTACTGTATTTCTGATCAAATAAATGCAGCCTTGGTGAGCAGAAGAGGATTAAAAAAGAAAAAAAAAAAAAGAATAATTATTTCATACTTTTGACCAGTAGTCACAAAACATCTGAATATCACATAAAACATTTGTGAATAAAGGACAGTTTCTATTCCATGTGTTCAAGAGAACAAAACTTTCACTTCTTGGAAACTAGTGCAATGCATCAGTAATAAAATCAAAAGTGAATAAAAAGTCACACTGTTCATAAACTGAAGGTGCGAGTCATTCTCTTCATGAACACGAACGAAATCAGATGAGACACTCGTTCTGTTCAGTGTACGAATCTCCAAGGAGGAGCAAAAAGTGAACATATCACAATAATGCCAAGGCAATGAGCCAAATTTCGTGTCTATTTCACTGATTTACACAATCTGAGTGAAATCCCGCTTTACATCAGACTGTTACACCACTGACCCTCAGCTGAAGAAACGCTGGAAATGTGACTCGACTCACAGTGACCAATGCATCACTGAACTATGAGACCTGTGTTTTTACATTAAAGAGTTTAAATTATAGATGCATAAATAAAACATTCTCTAGAGTCTAGACCATTCAGATTTACACCACTATTTCACGACAATTAAACATTTAACCTCACAAAGAACATAATTCAGACATTGAAGGGTTTAATGGAAAGTACTTTTGTACAGTATTACAGAAAAATATAATATATAATAATATTAATATAATATTTTTTTATAATATTTATAAAATTATTATAAAGTACTACAGTACTACAGCAGTACTACAATTTTATATCAATTTAACATACATATAGATATATAAAATCTTATTTTTTGAGAAATATGATTTATTTTAATACTACAGTAATAAGAATGTAAGGAAATGTACTTAATTATTATTTTTAAATTAATATATATTGATGACAAAAAAATATTTTTGTTTTTTGGTATTTTAACAGCTACAAGAAACAGGTTAAAATGTCGCAAATATGATTTTTTTAAATCTTTTTTTTTCTTCAATAAAAATCTAAATGTAGCCTCAAATTATAAAAAACTTTATTAGGTTTCTTTTTACACTATATATGCAATCATTCATCTGATCTATAAAAGGTTTTAAAGTTTATCTTTAATTGAAAAAAATAAAATAAAAAATAAATCTTTCCTCACTTCATTAACAATCTTTTCATATTAGTCAACAAAATAAAAAAAAGAGTCCTAAAAAAGTTGAACCATCACAATCCTTTACAAAATATGATAAAACAATAATCTGCATAATGTTTTAAAGCTTATTTTTAACAAAAAAAGAGAAAAAAAAAATCAAATCTCCCTACATTAATAATCTTTTCATACAAGTCAACTGAATAAAAAAAAGTTTGTAGCTGAATGCATTAAAATATCAACAAAAAAACCCCATCACTTATAGACTTCATTAAGCTTAAGCTATATATGCATTTTTATGCATTTTTTAATATTTTGAAGCATAAAATTCACATTTTCTGAATTAAATGCATTAACTTTGACAGCCCTACTTTCTCTAATTTTAATGGTTTATATTTTTTCTGCCTGCAGAATCTACATGACAAATAACTTAAATAACTTAAATTCATTCTGCTGACAGAAGCACCTCTTCTCATCATTCAGTGTGTGTGTGTGTGTGTGTGTGTGTGTGTGTGTGTGTGTGTGTGTGTGTGTGTGTGTGTGTGTGTGAGTGCGTGACCGTATTACCTACTTGGCTGTGGCTCAGATTTCCACACAACACTTTCACAACATCCCATTACACAACAAGAATAAACAGCAAGGGCAAACACACACACTCTCTCACACACACACACACACACACACACACACACACTCATACACTCACACACACACCTCCGCACATGATGTATTCTCTGAAGAAGGGAACTCTGAACCAGAAGGGAAGCATCAGCAGGTACGGCGTGAGTCCGGGGAACATCTGAGAGAATCCCGACGCTTCGGTGCAGAAGTTCCCGAATCCTCCGGCCACCAGAACGCCATGAGGATGAAACCCCAGCAGATAATTATGACGAGGGTCCAGATCTGCTGTCTTTATCAGCTAGAGAGACCAGAGCAGCTGTGACTCTTAAACCAGCGCCTTCACTGAACACAAGTAGTGCTGTCAAACGATTAATTCTTTCCCATCTTGGAGGATCTTTTCTTTCCCACTTTTCTTACACACACATACAGTATATATTGAAAATGTTATGTTTATATATTTAATATATTTAAATATAAATTATATGAATATAAATATCTAGTGCTGTCAAACAATTAATCGCGATTAATCGCATCCAAAATTAAAGTTTTTGTTTACATAATATATGTGTGTGTACTGTGTATATTTATTATGCATATATAAAGATACACACATGCATGTATATATTTAAGAAAAATATTATGTTTATATATTAAATACATTTAAATATTATATAAATTATATGAATATAAATATCTAGTGCTGTCAAATGATTAATCGTGATTAAATCCAAAATTAAAGTGTTTGTTTACATAATATGTGTGTACTGTGTATATTTATTATGCATATAAATACACACACATACAGTATATATTTTAAAAATATTTACATGTATATATTTATATTCATATCATTTATATGTAAATATATTTAATATATAAACATAACATATTTTTCTTAAATATATACATGCATGAGTGTGTATTTATATATGCATAATAAATATACACAGTACACACACATATATTATGTAAACAAAAACTTTAATTTTGGATGCGATTAATCACGATTAATTGTTTGACAGCACTGAACACAAGCTCACATGAACTCACTGTGATGGGGAAATAATCCCTGAAATACGTCCAGACATGCCAGCTCCTGACCCAGTGTGACCTCCGACCTCCACAGCAGGGCGTGTCCCTGTCCAGATACAGCCAACCGGCATACAGCACGCCCAGAATCCACCAATCACTGAGACAGAGGAGCACAAACGCCGCCAGACAGACCTGAGCTGCAGACAGACAGACAGACGTGTGATTTATTAGAACTGAACTCACGTCAAACATTCAGACAAACACACACACACACACACACACACAGTTACTAATTCTGTAATGAACTGACCGACTGACTGACCGCTGCTGTTTGATGTTTTGTGCCAAAGGTTATCCAAGGTTTCAGGTTCAGTGCTGATCCACAAACACAATGAACTTTATCATTTTGTGTTATTTATTTCTAAAAAAAAATATTATTTTATTTATTGATTTATTTATTGCCATTTAATTATTTCATTGTTTAAATTTATTGTTATTTATTTCAATTTATTATTATTTATTTCATGCTACTTTATTTTTTTATTTTATTTCTTTAAATTTATTATGTTATTTATTTCATGTCTTTTATTATTATATTATTTATGTTATATTTTATTATATTTATTTATGTTATTTTGGAGGAGAATTTCTATCCCTGCACTCAATGTCACGACATTACAGTGCAAATGAATTTCAATGGCCAATATTTCACTACAAATTCAATAAAAAATTAAACATAATTTTAGAAACCAAACTGTACAAAACTGATATAATCAAGTCACTGCAACATGGTTCAACCAATTACTTTAACTTCTCTAAATTTAACCAATTTCAACTTCATTTTTAAAGTTATATGAGATTCAACTTTTTTAACTCAGTTTAATATAATTTAAGTTTAAACAACTTGTACGGTTAATTTTATTATATTTTAAAATTTAAGGCAGATTTTTTACAGCGAAGAAATAAAATCATCTGGTCACAACAATTTCTATGTATTTTATTTTTCTATTAATATCAGGATGAGTTTTATATATATATATATATATATATATATATATATATATATATATATATATATATATATATATATATTCACAGTTGCACAATGCACTTGTCATACTTTTGCCAACACATTTTTTTTTAATTTATATAGCCCAATTAAAAACAACTTTGTTATACAGTTTTGTTTCACCATCAAGTTAAAAAGACATTAAGAAAATATATAAAATAGGAGACATATTCGTCATGAAAACAATTTCACAATGCAAACAAATCTTCTAAAATATGATTGTAACAATCTACTTAATTTAATTCAGTTTGATTTTAATAAAAATGAAAATGATAAATTGTAAACAAACACATTAATAAATAAAACAATAGTCACAAGTCAATGCAATAAAACATGTCTTAAGGTATTTTTATAATAAGGAATCAAACATTATACTTTCTTTTGATTTTGGGTTGAAATATCAAACTTCTGCTAAAGATTCAGCTTATTTCTTGCTTTCTTTCTTTCTTTCTTTCTTTCTTTCACATTTACACACCACATTTAAAAACAACTTTGTTACCCAGTTTTGTTTCACTAGTTAAAAAGACAGTAAGAATATATAAAATAGTATTAATGAAAACAATTTCACAATGCAAACAAATCTTCTAAAATATCATTGTTACTTAAGGTATTTTTATAAAAAGGAATCAAAAATTACACTTTCTTTTAATTTTGCGTTGAAATATGAAACTTCTGCTTAAGATTCAACTTACTAGAAACAAAAATTGTATTTCTACAACCATCCACTTTTCCTAATAATCGTTTTCTGCATAAACCACTAAGTTTTTGCTCTAGAAAAAGCGGAAAAACGGAAGTGTCTTTACAGTTGCACATGCATATATTATATTTGAGTCATTCTATATTGAGTATTACTATAATAAGGACTGAAAAGTCTCACCCAGAGCCAAGAAGCTGAAGACCCACTGCACGACTGCTGCTGTCTGCAGACGCCTGCGCAGAGGAACACGCAGAGGAGCGAACTCGACCTTCATCTCCACACACACACACACACACACACACACACACACACACACACACACACACACACACACACACACACACACACAGATTAAACTGTCATTAAACACACACACGCTTTCTCTGTCTTCAGACTCCTCAAATCTGTCGCCTGAGAGTCCAAAACATCAGCGCTCAAAGTGCACACAGTCGCTACTACTATTGTCCTTCTATTATTTGGACACGTGAAGCTCGTTCAGCGCGTGTTTAGCTGAGCTTTATAAATCTTTATAAAGTTTTATGAAGGCGTCTCTGTTCCGCGTGCTTCTAGGACTCGCAGACTCCGTGACGTCATCGATCGACCCGGCCCTCCCACTCTGAGCCAATCAGAGCGCGCGGATCACACAGGTATCTGCGCATGCGCACGGCAGAGGGCTGCGACTGGAAGAATGAAATAATGCTGCATTCACGCGCTATCGGAATTATCGTAAATACGAGCTTCATGAGAAGTTATTTGATTTGTTTAATAAGTGTGATTTTGTTTAATCCCCTACATTGATTATGGTTGCATGAATGTATTTTTATTTTATTCACATATTTATTTATTTATTTATTTTTTATTTGGATTAATGTCTTGTATGGCGGTTTATTTCTCTGTTATAGTATGAATAATATGAATGTCTCAGTCTGAGAGGACTTACAGTTGTGTTTATGTTAGCCTGTTTTGTTCTGTTAAGATGATGTTGATATGCAAAATAAAAAAAAAAAAAATTAATAAAATAAAATAAAATAAATAAATAAATCAATAAAAACCGAACTTCCTAGTCAGAAATTGGACATGAACGACCTTAGAGAAGCCTCATATGGCCAATTTTCGACTAGGAAACTCGTATTTACGATAATTCCGATAGCACCTGAATGCAGCATTATTTGATTACTTAATTATTAGACATCAGTACATGAACATTCATTTCGTTAATTCATTCATCAGCGTTAATTTAGGTTTTGGTCACTTGTACTAAACCATCACATGGACAAAGCATTTATGATTATAAACATTTGATCATCCTATATTCAAATTAACAAATTATCACACGTTTAAAGTGATATATATATATATACATATATACATATATATTTAAAATATAACATATGTAACAAACTAACAAACAAATTTAAAGTGAGATTACTTTTAAACAAATAGAACAAATAAATAGATAAGAAAAATTAAAGATCTTTAAAAAGATTAAAAATTGGCCTATTTTCATGACAAGAACAGGGTAAAATCAATAGGTGTATAAAGAAATTAATAAACATTTCAGATATCAGAACTCAGATTAATTTACATATTGGAAAATTTAAATATTTAGGAAAAAAAAGATAAAACATTTGGTCTAATTTCAAGGCAAGAACAGGTTAAAATCGATTTCAAATAGGTAGACAAATAAATTTATAAACATATTAAAAGTGAGATTAAAGACAAGTTAATGAAATTAAATAATACATTCCAAAGGATTTTTTTTTTTAAAGTTGTGCTTCTAAAAAAATTCTAGAAGTTTTCCCATTGACACTTTACTAAACATGTCCTTTCTGAATCAAACCATTGTCTGATGACATTAAAGGAATCGTTCATTCTGTCATGATTTGCATGTTGAGATTAACTGATCAGTGTTAATACAGATACCTGATCTATATACTGTATAATAATTCTCTATTATAGATCAGTGGTACAGATACCTGTGCACAGAAACGAGTCTGTATATATATATACAATATATACTGATAAATGTAACATTCACTTCAATGGTATGAGAGACTGGATGCTTTCAAATGATTTTCTATTAAACTGCAGCTCAAACTATTTCAAATATAGTGAATTAATCTACAAACTGCATCATAATGCACAATGTTTCCATCTAACATGTATTTTGAGCTGCAGCTCGTCATATTAATGGAGTGTTTCGCTAGCTAGCAGTAAACCGGTTACCTCACCTGAATGTGCTCATAGATTTGTGTTGGATGTTATCTTTGGAATGAAAATATGGATATTTTATTTTAAACATCATACTTTTTTCACTTATTTCAGTTACTCTCATAAAACCAGCAAGCTAAGCTAACAGACAGCAGTAGTGCTGACAGTGTCATGTAAACATGGCTGAAGATGCGAAAAGCGGAGGAACAGACAAACCGATTCAATTGAGTGAGTCATTTAAGATGGAACCATTCCGATTGATTCAAACTTGTGACTTCGATCATTCAGTTCAAGTTATTCATTAGCAAAAACAGTTCAAAAGAGCCATTCATTTTAGAATTTCTACATCACTTGTAATTATTTAAAAAAAAAACTCTGAATCAATTAAACTATTGAATCACATTTGATTCAGATTGGGACTTCAAAGCGTATATCGAGAATCATTTAATTCATATTGGAATTAAGCGGGTTTGTGAATCTGTTTAATTAGCTCGGAACTTTGGAGTGTGTATTGCGAATCATTTGATTTTGATCTGAACTTCGAAACGGGTTCACAAATCTTTTGATTTAAATTGGAACTTTGGAGCTCAAATCGCAAATCATTTTATTAACATCGGAACTTCAGCGTGGGTTTGTGAATCTGTTGAGTCAGATCGGAACTTTGGAGCAGGTTTGCGAATCATTTGATTCTGATCGGGACTTCAGAGTGGGTTCTTGAATCTTTTGATTCAGATTGGGACTTCAGAGCAGGTTCGCAAATCATTTGATTCAGATCAGGACTTCAGAGTGGGTTCGCAAATCATTTGATTCAGATCGGGACTTCGGAGCAGGTTTGCGGATCATTTGATTCTGATCGGGACTTCAGAGTGGGTTCTTGAATCTTCTGATTTAGATCAGGACTTCGGAGCAGGTTCGCAAATCATTTGATTCAGATCAGGACTTCAGAGCAGGTTCACAAATCATTTGATTCAGATCGGGACTTCGGAGCAGGTTTGCGAATCATTTGATTCTGATCGGGACTTCAGAGTGGGTTCTTGAATCTTTTGATTCAGATCTGGACATCAGAGCAGGTTCGCAAATCATTTGATTCAGATCAGGACTTCGGAGCAAGTTCGCAAATCATTTGATTCAGATCGGGACTTCGGAGCAGGTTTGCGAACCATTTGATTCTGATCGGGACTTCAGAGTGGGTTCTTGAATCTTTTGATTCAGATCGGGACTTCGGAACAGGTTCGCAAATCATTTGATTCAGATCGGGACTTCGGAGCAGCTTCGCAAATCTTTTGATTCAGATCGGGACTTCGGAACAGGTTCGCAAATCATTTGATTCAAATCGGGACTTCGGAGCAGGTTCGCAAATCATTTGATTCAGATCGGGACTTTGGAGCGGGTTCGCGAATCTTTTGATTCAGATCGGGACTTCGGAACAGGTTCGCAAATCATTTGATTCAAATCGGGACTTCGGAGCAGGTTCGCAAATCATTTGATTCAGATCGGGACTTTGGAGCGGGTTCGCGAATCTTTTGATTCAGATCGGGACTTCGGAGCAGGTTCGCAAATCATTTGATTCAGATCGGGACTTTGGAGCGGGTTCGCGAATCTTTTGATTCAGATCGGGACTTCAGAGCAGGTTCGCAAATCATTTGATTCAGATCGGGACTTCAGAGCAGGTTCGCGAATCATTTGATTCAGATCGGGGCTTCGGAGCAGGTTTGCAAATCATTTAATTCAGATTGGGACTTTGGAGAATCGCAATTCTCCAAAGAATTTTTCTGATTTTTTTATTAAACAGTACAACACATCAAACCATTAAGGCAATACAGTTACAAAACTAAAACAGAAAAAAGAAAGAAAATATACACAGATACAAATGTGTTGCCAAGTTAACCAAAAAAAGAGGACACATGGATAAATATAGAGATGCAATTTTCACTGCTTTAGAATGAACAGAACTTTGGATAGTTATACTCATCTAGATCAACTTTAAATAAAGAAAAGATAGATTTAGAGCCAGTACGTTTTTGTTTATGTATATGTGAAATTTAGCTAACAGGAAAAACAAATTAAGTTATTTCTTCCTACACTCTGAAAACTTTGGGTTGTTTACTGTACCCAATAACTGGGTTAAACATATTGATTCGATTGTTGGGTTATTCGTAACGTTTATTGGGTTATTTCTATAACAATAACTAATTCTACATTACATCAGTCGATCGATGCAACTGAGACAGAAGATACAGGAGTAATTTATAAATCTGTGCACGGTCTGTAAGTTATAAATCAATCAATCTATCTATCTATCTATCTATCTATCTATCTATCTATCTATCTATCTATCTATCTATCTATCTATCTATCTATCTATCTACCTTTTTATTACCATTTTTCTCAATCACTTTAGCTCAATTTTCAAATGAGACTTTTTTTTCAAAACTTTTAGCTTCATATGTCTGAACACTCTGTTTTTTTCTTGTTTAGACCAGATTTGTATTTTTTTATTATTAATTTCAGCAAGCCGCATGTGTTTAGGCAAATGTGTGCAACACAAGTACAATTCTCTAGAATTTGCACAATAACTAAATACACATGATGAAACCGTCACACTTTTCACAACTTCTAAACATTCATTCATCATGTAATCTAAATAATCAACTCAGTTATCAAAAACTGTCACACATAGATGTATTATATTCATAAATATTTGATGTGGAATGTTTTCCGTAACAGTGCTATAGAAATCATATATAGTGCTGTGATGTACATGATCTTTATCTGAGTATCACAGTACTGACTTTCCCCAGTAAACTTTTACCTGCTGTTGAAATCTGTATCCAAAAAACTCAATGTGACACTACAGCATTCAGACAAAATGGACAGTCAGAAATTTTGTATATAATATATAGCAACATTTCCAGGATTGACAACCTTACTGAAAATAAACTGAAACATTTTACCAGTTCAGCTTACATGATGATGAAAAACTTCACTTTGGTGCCAGTGGCCAATTTATTGACACCTAGATTCTGAAGCATGTTTTACATGTTTTTTTGTCTATACATTTGCAGTTGTGATTATGTCCTATAAAACAGTTGTGACAATTGCTTTACAGTTTAGAGAATGTGAAGCCTGTTTAAAAATATGTATCATAAGATGCATAGACCCAAGAATACATGAACACGTTTATATATTTGTCAGGCCTCTGTGCTGCATTTACTTTTATGCATTTATTTCTGCAGATGTTTTAATCTGAAGTAACTTAAAAAAGAGGAACAAAAGCAATTTGTCAAGGAGCCAACGATATTTGTAACATAGTCAGTGTTGGGAAGGTTACTTTGGAAATGTAATAGGTTACAGATTACAAGTTACACTATTTAAAATGTATTAAGTAGCGTAACTATTTCAATTACTTTATTAAAGTAATGTGACTGATTACATTTGATTACTTTTTTCTAATTTTTTCTAAACTGTTGAAACATTTAAAGCAGGTAGGGTTAACCTTACAGTAGTACTCAACACTGATTACTGCCAGACTTAAGAAATTCTTCATCACTTGTATTAAGTTAATTATAATTTAATTTTAAAGCACAGCCACCACAAAATCAGACTTACCTACTTGCAGGTAGGTTTCTTGAAGCATCAGTTCTTCTGGATTTAGTCTGTCTCAGTTTGTTCTGTTTCTTCATGTCATTCCAGACAGACTGATGATGATCAGATCAGATCTCTGTGTGGAGCAAACTAAAATCTCACTGCATTATTACAATTAATGGCTAAATGAATGTTTGGAAATGTAAACTGATATTTCCTACTGACACACTACAGCAAAATATAGTTATGTATATATATATATATATATATATATATATATATATATATATTGATTCTTTATTTATTAAACATTCTAGATTTATTGAAATATATATTTTGAAATAGAAAATATATTTAGTTCAAGCCTTACCAAAATATACTTCAAAATGTATTTTGGGTCAAGAAAATATATTTCCAATCTCACAGCAGCATAGGCTAAATGCAAATGCGCGCTCCCTTATTTAAGAAAAATATAATTATATTTTCAGAGTGACATCATTTTTTTCTCAAACATAGTCTGTGGGGTTTCATACTTTGTTTATAATTGATG